>CM035438.1:5497211-5699711 GCA_020310875.1 Ceratopteris richardii
CCTCCTTGCTTATACTTTTTGTAATTAACCATTGGGCTTTATTATAGCTTTCCTAATTCTTTAAAGAATACTGGATTTAGTTTGAGTTTAGGCATTAATCAAGTTGCTTTATGATAATTTTATCCCTAAAGCATTTCGATGTTGAAGCACCACAATGGACTCTGATTGTCAAGAGATCCATGATGATACCCTCAAAGTAGAAAATCGAGCTCCGGATGCTAAACACAGTACTCTACACAGAGGCTACACAATACGCAGAAAACACAGAGTACACAAACCACAAGCATGGATTTCTTAGGTTCTACAAATGAGTTCAATGAGTCTGTGGCTAATCAAGGCACTATATGTTTTACTAAAGAACATATACAAAAAAGTCCAATAGTCGTTTTGCCTTTCACATGGACACTAATAGTAACTATCTTCCTTTAAAGGCCAATATAGCCAAAGTGAAAATGGGAGGAAAATAAAGAATGATAAAGAAAGCTTGAGTGTAAGTATACAAATTATACCTCCCACCTGATGGGCATGATACATAGTATACAAGTGATTGTGTAAGTTCATGAATCAAGTAACCACCATCAAGTGACACTAGTGTTAAAAGCTATCCTATGGTAGAACTTTAGTCAAATCATCTGCATCATTATCTCAGGTATGAACCTTTTCAAGAATAATGCACTCCATGGCTAAGTAGTTTCTAATGAAGTGATACCCCACCTCAATGTGCTTGGTCTTTGCATGATAGTCCAGATTTTTAGCCAATGCAATGGCACTCTAATTATCATTGAGAAAACAAGGTACATTTTGAGGTAGGCCTATATCACAAGAAATATGGGAAAGCCACAATGCTTCATTACATGCCTCACTTTTTGCAACATACTCTACTTCTGCAGCGGAAACAACTGTACATTCTTGAAGACAAAATGAAAAATGTACCCTTGATGTAGACTTACAATTGTCTACAAAACCAGCATAATCTAAATATGTGTAACCAATAATGGATGCTTTGCCTCTACCCAAGCATAGACACTTGTCCTTAGTGCCACAGAGATATCTCAAAATCATCTTGATTGCTTCCCAATGCTTTTTGCAAAGATTAGACATATATCTGCTCACAACTCCCAATGCAAATGCAATGTTTGGTCTCATAGCTACCATATCATACATGAGACTACCAATAGCAGAATGATAAGGAATCTTGGTCATGAATTCCTTTTCCTCATCTGATTTGGGGAAATTATCTTTGCGCAATTTTACATATGTGAGTAAAGGTGTACTCAATGCCTTTGCATACTCACTTTGAGACACATATATGCATCTTTTACTACTATCATGAGTAATACACATGCGAAGAATATGTTTGGCATCCCCCAAATCCTTCATATCAAATGCTTGACTCAACTTCTTTTTGGGAATTGACAAGTCATAAGAGGACTTCCTAGCAGTCAACATATCATGGACATAAAGTATCATGCCTCCATCTGAGCATCTCTTTGTGTAGAGACAATGACCCTCATTGCTTGAAGAATAGCCTTGAGACTTCATAAAAGCATCAAACTTTTGGTACCATTGTCTAGGGGACTGTTTAAGTCCATATAAGCTCTTCTTCATCTTACAAACTAGAATTTCTTTGCCACGAACTACATAACCCTTTGGTTGTTCCATATAGATCTCATCTCTAAGATCTGCATGCAAGAAAGCAGTTTTCAAATCCATTTGGACTAGCTCTAAGTCCTCCATTGCAATGAATCCAAACAACATTTGAGGCGTAGTCATCTTGACCAGTAGAGAGAAGATTTCCTCAAAATCAACATGTTGTTGCCTAAAATCCTTTGCAAAAAGTGGTGCTTTATACTTTGGAGAAGCACATTCTGATATGAATTTCCGCTTATATACCCATTTGCATGGTAAAGCTTTCCTGCCCTTTGGCAAAGGTACTAAATCCCAAGTGCCATTCTTGTGAATAGAATCTGACACACTCTTCATGACACACTCTCGCTTGACATGATCCTTTGTCTACATAGCCTCTTTATAGCAAGAAGGCTCACCATCATTTGTTAGCATAACAAAATTCAAACATGGAACATATCTATGAGGTGGATGTGAGACACATGCAGAGCATCTCAATGGTTGTTGAACCAGAACATTTGCAAACTGATCTAATCAGACATTCTCTTGAACATCCCTATGTAAAGCATTTTTATGCATGCTTACTAGAGGACTAGTATTAACAAATACCACTCTTCTCACTTCAACCTCCTTATTGGGTTGTTTACACATCTTCAACTCATTGAAAATGACATCACTAATTTTGATCACTGACCCTGTTTCAGGATTCCATAAGCAATATCTAAACTATCCTTCTTGACCTTATCCAAGAAAATTCCTTTTTTTTTTACTTATGGTCCAACTTTTGTCTAAGATTCTTGGGTATATGAACATATGATTCACACCCAAAAACTCTAAGATGATAATAATATGGTGGCTTCCATGTCCTTAACTCTTGCACCACTTTCATGCCTTTGGCAGTATTAGGTGAGAGGTTAATCATATGAACTAAAATCAATACTTCTTCTACCCAAAAGCCTTGTGAAATGTTTGCATGATGCAACATGGAAACTACTCTATCCTGGATAGTTCTATTCATCCTTTCAGATACACCATTTTGTACTGGGGTATAAGGAGTTGCAAACTCTCTATAGATTCTTCTAAAAGGCTGAATTCATGTGAGATATACTCACCCCCATTATGTGAACATAAAGATTTGTTGAGCTTAGTTCCTTTTATCAGTCTCAACTAAAGCAAGCCATTTTCTGAAGGGAAGGAATACGCCATCCTTCAATTTGATAGGATATACTTGGACTTTTCTAGTAGCATCATCTATGAAAGTGACAAAGTAAAGAGAACGAGCTAATGACCTTATGGACATTGGGCCACACACATATGTACGAAAGAGATCTAAAGGCTGAATTGAAGAGTCAATGTGCATTTTATACAGACTCCTAATTTGCTTTCCATATTGAAAATGCTCACAAAATGAAAAATTAGAGAAAGATAACATAGGGACGTAGGTAGAATGAGAGATTTTTCATTTCGCTACAAGATATAAGGCCCAAACGGTCATGCCAAATACAATCCATAAACTGTTCAGTAACAACTAGTAAGCGTTCTTTCTATGATACAAGTAAAGGATAAGTGAGCCAACTTTTCTTCCCATTGCAATAACCATATTGCCCTTTGATATGCAAAAGGAGTGAGCATACAAAGCCACCTTGTAACCAAGGTGTTGTTCTAGACAATGGCAAGTATCACATCAAGAAGCTCCACTTCTTTAATTGTCAATCCACGAAAGAGATAGAGTGATGTGCACGAAGGTGAAGGTGAGAGGCACACTAGTGTACACACCCATAGACACACACACACAAGGTAGATGCAAGAGGAGATAAAATGGAAGGCTTAAATCAAACTTTCATTACTCAATTAGCTCTTACAAAGATCTTTACTCTCACTCACTTCTACTAGCTTCTAAGTTTCTAACCTCTCAAAATGAGCTTTCTAGCTCTCTTTATAGTTTTTTTACTAGTTTTGATTGGTTTCAAACCTAGTGTCCGATCTAGTTAAAAATTAGGTCCTAAAGCTTATTTGGAGGTTCAAACAAAGTCCAAAAATTACAAAACTTGGTATTAATAATCTATCTAGGCTCCTCAATCTTGAGGACTCCTCAGCTTGCACAAAATGGAGCAGCTCATGACAAAGTTTGATTTTTTATGTTACACATGTTACATGAGTAGTGATTATAATTATTGTTAAGAGTTTTATCAATTATAATGAAACAGTGTTTTTGAAAAAGAATGGACCTTATTCCCCAATCTTCATGCATTTCCTTCTACATACTTCCTTGGCATCGATGCCTATGGCCACTACTGGTGCCACTACTAACACCCCCTCCCTCTTGCCTATTTCATCCCTGATAGATCCTTGTTGTAGGGATTGAGTAATGTAATTCTACGAGGGATCTTGGGCAAGGGTATGTTTTGTAATCTTGAGGCATCATGCTAAATTTGCATCCAGCTTTTCCCAATCAATGGCATGAGGCTTGTCCTCGAGTGGGAGTCTATAGTGTGTTGAATATACCATTTGTTCACATGCAAAAAGTTGTAATAGATGCATGGGCCTACTCATAAATACTTCAAAATGATATTTCCAAAACCCCGTAGTGAATATTTCTTTGAACATTAGCTTATAGAATGTAGACAAATATTTGATTTGGTAGTGTCACACATAGCACATCTGGAGAAATGGTGTGGTAATCATGTCATAGACTAAATCCCCATTACCATGCTTGAATCCGGGGGTGGAAACATGGAGTGCACAAACACGTCAGAAGATTTTGAATGTCATCTGCATAAGATCAAAACTTTTGACGGCCATATGAGCGGCTGCATTTCCCATTTTGTATAGATGGGGGAGCCAATGCCTGATGGTTTCCATTATGTAGCCGACAATAGGAGGACCCCAAGGTGGTGCAAAATAGGGGTAATTTAGCCAACCTTGGCACTACTTATTATTTTGTACTTTAATTGCAAAATCTATCCAAGAGCGATGATGAGGCACGGCACCATAGCATAGATTATACTTGAGGTGCAGAGGGGCTTTGCTCCACGTGTACATCATTTCTAGGTATTGTTATAGTAACTCCTTCCTGTACTTTGGTTGAAAAATGCTACCTTGTTGAGCATTGGTGGCAGGTCTACTAGTTCAAACTGTGTTGCATGGGTCGGCTTCTATGCCATGATTTTTTGGATGGCTAAATTGTATTCTGACATGTACAATGTATACTATAATTCTTTGATGGAAGTATACCTTATTAGCACTAGTTTTTTGAAATATGGATACTAGGGAATAGTCTCCTCAATAGTTGATATGGCCTGTAACTACACTTTGAGACATGTTGAGTGAGTTTTGTCTAATTTTTTGACGATTTTCATCCATGCAGGTGTAGGCAATTTGAAGCTGTCCTGACCTTCATCTGTAACACGACAATCAATGGAAGGTTGATGTTCATATTCTTCTTCAAATGTGGGCTTTATTGAAATGGTTATCCATTTTTTGAGCCTTTGTTATGTCACGTGATGAGTCAGGCCAGGGGATTTTTGAGTGATCCAGTACTTAAGTTTGAAGTTCTAACACATGCACTCTTAAGGTGTTCAATTCCTCCAGGAGTTTTGGCGGCATGACTGCTTGTGTGGTAGGTGGGGTTGTAGGTGCTCTAAGGCATAAAGTGGCATTATCATTTTAGAGTACTTCTCATTCCTTGGTCGATTTGTCATAATCTTCAAGAAGACATGCATGGTCATCCAAAAGCATTCGCATTGTCTCTGAGGGAATAACGTTGAAGTGATGGTACTAATAGGTTCCTCTGGGTGGTCTAGTGCAGCTTCAAAATTCTTGCGGTTCTCTCCTTGTAAGCATTGGTTTTCTTCTTTGGCGGCGGCTAAGTGGCATTGTAGGAGTCCCATATTTCTCATTGACTAGGCATTCGGGATGACCTATTTTCATAGTTGTTCTTCAGCATCTGCAATGGCATCCTTGGACTTTTGGTCTTATTCCAATTCCAATGAATGATAAGATTCATGAAGGTCTTGATGATGTGTACTGAGTGATGCATTTTTTATGGTCAATGAGTTAGGATTGGCCTATAGTTGAGTGAGCATTTGTTGTAAGGCCTAATAATGATGTCCTATTGAAGCAAACTCTTCTCTAAGTTGATGCATATAGGAAAAAATTTGTTGAAATGCAGCATCTATAGTGGAGGAGTAAAATAATAATGATGTGCTCAAAAAGGTGTGATGTTCAATGTGTGATGCAGAGGGAATGGGGGTTGGGTAGGGGAGTCTGAATGTCATGGTGATGGTGGAGAAGTGTGTGGATGTGGGTGTGTGAGTAGTGGTGATGGATGTGAGTGGAGGTGCATTGGATGGTGAAATATCCATATCAGTAGAATTTCTAGTGAGCTGATAGTGAAAATCGGTGTGAATCTGGATGATTCTGATGGCATGAATACAAGATTTAAAATTGTTGATGAATATGTTACACGGATGGGTTTGAACAGTGATTGATGAGGATGGGATGGTTAAGATAGTGTGTCGGGGCTAGGATGTAGCACTGGTGAAAGATTAATTGAAGTATAGGGGTGATGAAAGGGTGCTGAGGGAAGGGAACATGTGGGAGGGGCAAAGCTAGGAATGGGTTGATGACTATTGGTTGGAAGATTGATGAGGTGAATGATGTCGATGTTGTTCTGGAGGTGGTGAGGAAGGGATTAACCTATTCTTGTGATCCTAAACTAGAAATGGGATGATCAAATGCAGAGTGAGCTAGGGTGTACAGGTGAAATGGGATGATCAAATGAAGAGTGAGCTAGGGTGTACAAGTGAAATGGGATGTATGGGTGATTGAATGTTGGGTTCGGGCATAAGGCAATGTCTCAGGCTTGGGTGGGTAGGGGTGTCGAAGGAGGGGGTGGCATGTTGATTATGATGGTGTCATCCATAGTTGGTGTGCCTACCATGATCTATGCTTCTTGATGAATGGAGGTGTGGGTCTTGACTGGTACACGAATATACTCTCCTAGTCATGCATTAATCATAATCTTGGAAGATTGAATTGAGGTAGGGTCTTGCACTTGAGGAAGTGTAATGCTTTGATTGTGCCCATTGCTTGAACTAATTTGTTAAAAGCATTTAAAAAGGTGGCCTTGAATTCATTGTTGGCCAATTCTTGTTGTAGAATTTCCTTACTTTGTTGCTTCATGATCTGACTTCTTGTCCAAATAGCTTGCATGTTTTTGTATGACCTTTGAATTGCAATTGTATATGCAGCTGCATTTGAGGTGTCATCCTCTCAAGTGCTTGTGTCTCTCTGAGTTTTTGTTTATCTCTCATCTTGTTCTTGTTGACCCTCAGCTTGTATTTTTTGGCTTTGTTGCCAACCCTGATGAGGTCTAGTGAGAGATGAAACTTCTTAAAAGGTAGATCCATCACCAAAGATGGTAGTATAAAAGTACCCGAAAGTTCCTAACAAGTGGTTCTAGATTACTAACAAGATAATAGCATCAATAGAAGTTAGGTTTAGGAAGGGGTGCACTAAAATATTCGATGAAATCTACCCTTGCCCATATTGGTCTTAATTCCTTGGAGTTTTGGAGTGCTTTGAAATCCCTCGAGAAGAACTAGTATCTTCCCCATGTGTCGCCACTAAAGCATAAAGTTGCTTAATACATGTGTTGTGCATCTACAACAGGTCCTCCTAAACTTTGTGACCAATCAAATTTGTTGGGTACTCACTCTATCCTTCCGATCGGAGGGTCGTCAATTGGCACTGGCCTTGTGAAATCTTGAAACTTCTAAGGTATCCTGGAAGGGTGGGCTTCCACTAGTAAATTTTCAAAGTCCATCGTTGGTAAGTTGGTGTTGATATATTTAGGTAGTGATGTGTGTGAACACACTAGGACTGTCAAGGCACTTTTTAACCTCTTTAGGAGGTTTTTTTCCCTCGGTTTGTATATATGCCTATAACCCTAACGACTCCCTTATCTTTGTACATTCTAGTGGTAATACATTCAATATTGTGTTTTGTGCTCCAAGCTTCTTCTTCTTCCTTGTGTTATTCGCGTGCTTCCACAGACCTCAAACTCCAATTATTGGTATCAAAGCAAGTCGTTGCTTCATCTAGGAGGTCCTCTACACCTCTCCAGTTAAAGTCTCAAAATTGCACAGAAATTGGTGAGCATACTCAAGGTGATTAGGAGATCAAAACAGCTTTGTTGTGTGATGCCAAAATCGTGATTTGATCATGTTTCGGCCTCCAAATGCACTATCATAGGCTTGTGTAGGCAATTTTTTCTTTTTGTGCCAAAGATATATATAGGTTTTGGTTCGTGAGTATAAGCATCTCAAAGTTTGCTATAGGTTTAGCAAAATTCAATAGGGTAGTTCTGTTCAACTTTTTGATATATAGTCATTTCTCTACATCAAGCTATTTTTGTCAGTGGCCATGGCTGAAAGCAGTGATGTATTCTGTATGTTGGTTGTTGAGGATAAGTTGGATGGTACCAATTACCCATTATGGGCTAATATGATGTGTCATGTATTTATTGCAAAAGGAATGTGGAGTAGGGTGTTGAAAAACATCCTATTACACTTGTAAACACAATTGCTGAAGGTGATGCATATGATGATATTTTGCATGTTCTTATTTGTGTTGCGATTCTTGCTGCACCTATTATAGAGCAAATTTGTTGGGATGGCAAAGATGCTCAGGCACATGCATTGATAGCCTTGTCTATCAAACATGCCATTATTCGTCACATTCACTCTTGAAAAAAAGTTAAGGATGCTTGGGAAAAACTTAACACTTTATACCAAGCAAGGAATGAGGCTCATGTTGCTTACCTCCAAAAACAATTGGAGAGTGAGCACATGAATGAAGGAGATTCCATGGACAGTTTTTTGACAAAGATCAAAGATTTGAAGGAACAGTGAATTTTTGTTGATGAATTCTTGTCGAACAGTTCACTTGTGCAAAATGTTTGGAATGCTCTTCCCGATTCATATCAGAGTTTTGCTTCTACTCTTCGGTTGATGATGAAAGGCAATCCAAATGCCTTTAACATTTGAGGAGTTAGTTTTTGTTCTGTTGCACAAAGATCAGTCTAGGCAGAACATGTCCATTATGCATGTTGCAGATCAAGCTTTCCTGGCTAATGAGAAGGGCAAAGGTAAAGGGAGCTCTTCTACTAGTTAGCAGAAATCTGCTAATTATGCACAATCAAAGAAGGATGATAGAGACAAGAAGAAAACAGAAAATTAGAAAATTTTTGCAAATACTATAACGCAAATGATCATGTCATAAAGAGTTATTGAAAACTCACTACAAAAGAGGCAAAAAAGAAAGAGGTTGGAATGGTTGTTGCAGAGGCCTCTACACTGAAAGCAGAGTCTGCTAATCTTCTATAGAATGAGGAATGGGCATTTACTACTATTTGTAGTTTTGACCCATCTTCTCATAAGTAGTGTATTTCTACACTAGACTCAGATGTTTGGTACTTTGATAGTGGGGCAACTAAACATATTACCTTGTAGTGTAGTTTTTTCACTTCACTCAAGGCTGCCCCTACAGGGAATACTATCACATGCACTAGTAACTCCTCTCATCCTGTCATGGGAGTTGGTAAGATCATTCTGACTACTATTGATGGTAGTTCTTTTACATTGTCAAATGCTTTATTTGTGCTAGGGATCAAGAAGAATCTATTATTAATTTTAGCATTAACCAAGATCAGCTTGGTTGTGAAATTTGTTGATGATAGATGTATAGTTCATGATCTATCAAATGGTGATGTCATTATTGCTTTTGGCATTTTATGTTGTGGGCTCTATAAGCTCATAGACTATGAAAAATCTGTGAATGTTTTAGCACATGCAGTACATGATTCTCAAGCTATGTCAGATGCAAAGCTTTGGCACGCACGCTTTGTTCATCTAAATTTTTCTAGTTTGCTATGCCTGTAAAAATCTTAAATGGTGTCCTCTTTGCCCAAACTTGACGCACTCAATAAACATGTTTGTGAAGGTTGTATTTTGGGCAAAATGCAACGTTTCTCCTTCCCAAAAGATGGTTCAGTTAGAGCTACTCAAAAATTGTAGCTTGTTCACAATGATGTATGTGGTCCTATGCAGACACCCTCTTTTGGAAAATATCTTTACTTTGTGACCTTCATTGATTATTTTTCCATCCACGCATGGGTATATGCATTGAATAGTCGGAAGTGTTTATGTTCTTCAAATAGTTTCTTGTTTTGGCTAAAAATCTATCATGTAAAATGGACACCCTCCATTCTAATCGAAGGGGAAATATATGTCTTTTGCTTTTAGTGCATTTCTGGATAAACATGGGATAAAACATCAATGTATGGTCAAGGATTAGGCTTTACCACATAGTTTTTGGCTTGAGGCTATTATGTGTGCAACATATGTACTTAATAGATGTCCCACTAAAGCATTGTATTTTATCACTCCATATCAGGCTTGGCATGGTCCTAAGCCATCTGTTTCTCACCTATGTGTTTTTGGTTCTCTGGCATATGCATTATGCCTGAACAACAATGCAAGAAATTCAACGATAAAGCAATGAAATGTATTTTTGTTGGATACAATTTTGAAAGCAAAGGATATCATCTGTATCATCCACATACTAAATGCATTTTGGTTAGCCGTGATGTTGTTTTTGTGGAAGATGCTATTCAGACATTACTTTCATGTACTAAGGAGACATCAATTAACTCCAAAGAAATTGACACTTTGCTACCTCTTTTTACAGGTGGACAGCCTAGTGCTAGTCCTAATGAGGCAACTTCTTAGCCTTTACAAGTTTCATGTGATGATGCATATCATTCCATTTCTTATGCAAATTTACATGATGCACTTATTGATGAGAGAGCTAATATTGAGGAGGCAAAAACTATGCCAAAATGGATGGTGCAGACTTTGCATAACAACAAATTAGATGCACCTCTATCATATCATACTTGTTCTAGATCTCATAGTGCTTCTTTTGCATCAGGTTGCTATGCTATGGTTTCCTCTAGTATCTGTTAAGAGAATGAGCTTGTTTTGTTTGATGAAGCACAAAATTCAGAAAATTGGATGGTTGTTATGCAATTTGAATGTGATGCTATAATGAAGAATGGTATCTTGTCTTTATGTGACTTGCCTCCTAGCAAGAAGGCCATTGGCACTAAGTGGGTATACAAGCTGAAGCGTAAGCCTGATGGAATAGTTGACAGGTATAAGGCTAGGCTGGTTGGAAAGGGTTATTCTCAGGAAAGAGGCATTGATTTTGATGAGACCTTTGCTCCTACATGTCAAATGACTACTGTTCATAGCATCTGTGCACTTGCAGCTCATCATGGTTGGAATGTACATGAGCTAGACATTAAAAGTGCATTTGTGAATGGTGATTTACATGAAGAAGTGTACATTTTTCAGCCTTGCGCCTTTGTGCAGAAAAGGCATGAAAACCAAGCATGCAAGTTGAAAAAGGTATTATATGGTTTGAAGCAAGCACCACCTGTTTGGTATGAAAAGATACATGCCTACGTGATTGCACATGGTTTTGAGAACAGTCTAATAGAGAGCACCTTATATGTTAAGTGTGCTAATGATGTGCTTCTTATCACTGTTGTGTATGTTGATGACATGGTGCTCACTGGTCCACATGAGAAGCATATTGCTGATTTTAAGGCTGATTTGCATGCCTCATTTGAGATGTCAAACTTGGGGCATTTGCATCATTATTTGGGCTTGAGTTTATGCAAGTTGATGGTGGAATAGCTTTGTGTCAAACCAAATATATTGACACATTATTGCGGCATGTTGGCCTTGAAGATTGTAAACCTATTGCCACTCCTATGGAAACAAGTTTATGATTGATTCCTCATGATGTTGGAGATGCATTTGATGTCATTCTCTATCAGTAGGCTATTGGATGCTTGATTTTCATATGCATTACTCAGTCAGATATTCGGTTTATTGTCTCACAGATGAGCAGATTTATGCATTGCCCAAGTGTCAAGCATTGGCAGGCGGTTAAGCACATTTTCTGCTACTAGATTAGTACCCAGATACATGTATTGTTTTATCCCAAGGGCGTTTTACTACCACTAGATATACATGCTTTTTCTTACTCTGATTGGGCTAGTTGTTGTGACACTCGTGTGTCCACTAGTGGCTTTTGCTTCATGCTTGGTAGCTCATGTATATCTTGGTTAAGCAAGAAGCAGCCTACTATGGCCACTTTCAGTTGTGAGGCTAAGTATACGGAAGCCTTTAGAGAGATTGTTGAGTATGTGTGGCTTAGATGCCTTATGGTTGATTTGGGTGTTTGTCAGTCTTCTGCCACCATCATCTTCGCTGATAATCAGAGCATATTGGCAGTTGCAAGGAACCCTATGTTCCATGCTCACACTAAGCACATTGAGGTGCATTATCATTATGTTAGAGAGAGGTTCTCTGATGGAGAGATCAGTTTGGCATATATGCCCACACAGGAGAACATTGTGGACCTTTTCACAAAGGCTCTACCTAAGAGAAGTTTGAAGCTTTCGGCAACGCTTTCGGCTTACTTCCTATTGTGGATTGATTCCACATAGCTTGGCTCTTCCTTATACATGAGTGCTAGCTCCTTGTTCATCGCATCACTCCCAGGGGGGATTTGTTGATATATCTAGGTAGTGATGTGTGTGAACACACTAGGACCATCCGAGCACGTTTTTCACTCTTTATGAGGTTTCTTTTTTTCGTCTTGTATATATGTCTATAACCCTAACGGTTCACTTATCTTTCTACATTCTAATGGGAATACATCTAGTATTGTGTGTTGTGCTCCTTGTGCTATTCACGTGCTTTTACATACCTCAAACTCCAATAGTTGGTCTCCACACCTAAAGATCCTTCTGCTTGCATTTTGATCCTGAGTACTTGTGTAAAAGATTTTCTAAAAAAGGATAACACATTAGAATGGAAATTAATTTTGATCTCAATAAAGTGAGACCGCAATCCCTTTCCAAAATTGATGTGCTACCAATGTTGTTGTGAGGTGATTTTGCAACGATCTCTCAGTGGCTAATGCATGTCGCTAGACTTCCCACATGCACTAAATAATGCATACATATCCTTCCATGAGAGATGTCATTAACTGTGATAGTCAATTAGTAAGGGTTGATTTTACAAGGATTAGGTTTCAGTGAATTATTACAAGGATGAACATTAGCATCATGAGGTTTCAGAGTGTATAATGGAGGGGATTGAGAGTTCTAGGAGCATTTAGGCACCCATTTCCTAGTGAGTGGTAAATGGAAATGATTTTCTTGATTGGATACAAAGGATGGATTGGGAGGTGATATGGTAGCTGAGCGGTGTGATTTTGGAGCAGGTTCAGAGCTACATGGCTTGGTTTCTGAGCTACAAGATAGGCCTTGGGCCCACAGATTTGATAGTCCATATTACTCAGTAAGTAGAGCATGTGTAGCTATCTTTGATAGCTTCTCTACAAGAAAATGGCACCAGCCCTCGTGGCTAGAACAATAGTCTCCTATCACTATGATCCAAGTTTGATACTCATGAGCAGCAGACGGTAGCGTGAAGAAGTTTTCTTTTTTTAGCTTTTCGCATAAAACAGATCGCGAAGACGATGGACAACGGATGGCATTACGTATGATTAGCGATATAGTTTTTCATAGTGATCGTAGCTTGCGTTATTCAAAAGCTTTTGGATTGCTTTTCAAGGATACACAACTTCTATATAAGAAGAGCATTGGCTCATTGTTAAATTCATCCTACACCAATTGGCAACACCAGCTTTGGTCCCTCAGTAGAGGTGGTGCTCTAGCACACATGGGGCAACCATGGTGCACTCTAGGATCATGTTGAGGAGCATCAACGGAGTTCTTCTTGGAGAAGAGTGTGCTCACACTCTTGCTTATGGAGAGGACTTACCTATCAGTAGCTTGGTGGTGTGGATCAACCATCTACATAATGTATTTGAAGATTGTCTTCTACATGAAGATTTCGGTGTACTTCAAAGACATTGGATGGAGCTTAACATAAGATTTGCATCTTATGTTAAGAATTCAGGTACATATTCTCTTTATGCACACATGTACGTTTTGGAGTTTATGGAGGCAGTGGCATCCATATCAGGAGGAGTCTTATTCGGCATAGGTACAAGAGAATCAGTACATGTATGCTTTATGCATATTTGGATGAGGTGTTTCAGAAGGTATGTTCATATGAGTTTGAAGATTTCTAACAGCAAACTTGTTAGCATTCTTGCTACTTTTGTAAGTACATGATCTTTTCACACATGTATCTAACTTAGGGTCTTCCATAGTCTAAGTTCAGATGAGGGTTTGTTGATTATCAGTTTTAGACTGATCCTTCCTCTTTCTATCACTCATATTCACTCTTCTACAACCTATTAGGTTACACATCTCATATATATTCAGATTTTTGTCCATACATCTGAATATGTTTGTTACATTTGTACATTCACTCATCCATCTATTTCTGTTCACATAGAGTGGTTGAGAGTTTTGCTCCCACATTGTAATTTGAACATTTGTATATATGATAGTGTGAGTAAGCAATGGCTTACGTAACACTTTACATGTGGTCTGATCTCTCTCTATCTTTGTCTCATCATTTGTATGATTAAGTGTGGTATGTTCATGTTATGTCAATATTGGAAGATTGCTGAAATTTATGTTGTAGATCCTAGACCTATGGAACTTGGACTTGTGGTATTAGTTATGGGCCTACCTAATTTCCAACATTTGGTATCAGAGCTTTAGGGTTTTGGTATCAGAGCATTGAGGCTCTCAGATTCTTAGGTTCCCAGACTCCCAGGTTTACAACATATGATTTAAGAGCATCTTCTAACATTTGACATTTGAAATACACACTTAATCTAGATGAGTTGAGCTTTGAGAATTAGACAATTCAGTCACATGTTTATTCATCAGTGTGGAGTATGAAGTTGATGATCTATTAGCAGCCAAATACTTTTGGAAGAGTATGAAAATACTTTACAGAAAGTATTGTTTGAAGACCAAGACGATGAAGAGAAGGCTACTTCAAATTCAAGGAAGAACAATGGTTTGGAGAAGATGAAGGAACCAGATCAACATCAAATCACAGGTATTAGTTTCTACTATCAGATTGTCATTTGTAGGTCATAGCTTAGAAGAGCAGTTATGAAGAGATTTGAAGGATTGAAGAAGTGCTTTTATACACTTTCATTCTTTGAAAGTAAAAGCATTAGCTACATCAAAACAAGTATCTAGAGGTTGATTCTTGACAGTTTTGATGATCTCTTTCATGGCAGGAAAGCTCATCTAAGAAGACAAATTTGGAGATGAGATGAGTTAATTTTCAACCAACCTTGTGTTGTAAGTTGGTTGGAAGTTTTTTATCTAGGTACAAAATTTGACCTAGGTATACTAGAGAGGTAATTACGCATTCAGCCAACTCAAGGTAAAGGTTGGTGAATTTAGTCATATCAGTCACATTTGAAGCAGAGTTTTGATTCAGAGATATGAGAAAATGGTAAAACATGATTCTATGTTCACTTCCATTTGTATACCATTTTTTTGTTTTGTCCCTTACTCTTAGCACTAGAGGAAAAGAAAAAGTTCATTTGAAGAAGCCAAGAGTGCTTGCTACTTCAAGATGAAGAAAACAGAAGGTATGGAAGAGAAGTTTGAAGATGTTGACATCATCAGGTGGAAGAAAGATGCAGAAGAAGAAAGTCCAACATTTCCAAAAGAAAAGTAAGACTTCCTTTCCTCATATATTTTCCATATATGTTTCCTATTTTATCCTATACATCCATTGAAGAGAGGTTTTATGTTTGCAAAAGTTACCTCATATTCAGTATTTTCATAAAACTTCAAAAATATTGAGATATTTTGATGTACCTGTCAGATGGAGAATCTACTTTCAATGATTGTCTAGATTTTTGGATACATGCTTGTATTCAAAAAGGTGTTCCATCAGATCCTATCACTTGATTGCAAAGTGGAATTAGCCAAAGAAATTCAAGCAGATACTATCACATTTCACTCGGGTAGAATATGAAGATATGAAGTATCAACTTGCAGCTTTTGGAGTTCTCAAGGTGAGAAGTTTGTCCACTTATGTTTCAAGTAGGAGTTGCAGATTCTTGGGAAGGATTTGGTTAAAGAAAAGTTTTACAACTTTATGTGAGAAGCATGGACACTTGGAGACATTCAAGTAATAAATCAAACATTCAGTCATGAAGGTTTGATGAGAGCAGATTCTACACAGGTATTTTGTTGGAGAGATCATTGATCTTGGATGATCTTGTATGATTTTGTAAGATCTTGGATGATCTTGAAGGTCTTGAAGATCTTGAACATTTATGAGTTAGATATCTATCCTTTGTTTGTAAAAGTTCTTTAACATTGGAAGAAGTAAGTCAAAGATTCAGGTTCTATTAGATTAGTGTTACAGAGGAATAGAAGAAGGTACTTGTTATGTTCCAAAAGGTTATGGATCCTAAAATGCTTTCAGCAAAGGTTTTATTAGATCAGCTAGCCTTATTCTAGATTTTGGGAAGCTGAAGAATGACAAGGAAAGCTATTGGCATGTGCACAATGCTAATAAAAAGGGTTTATAAGTTTTGTTTCAGACACAGGTATTAATGTTATGAAAGATCAAACTTATGAAGGAAGACATTCTAGATTTCATAGTCTGATATATTTGAAGAATTCTGGATACTAGTATTAAATCATCCACGGGGTGATGAAACATGAAGACTTATTTTCAGCCATATGTGAAAGAATGTAGATTCATACCTATAAGTATTCCTATATCAGGTATTCCTATATTTCCTTTGTCAGTTTCTCTTTATGTTCCAGCTTTAGGAAGAAGGAGAATGTCTAGAGAAAGTTCCTGTTAGGTGTTCCTATTCAAGAGAAGGTTCCAAAGTTCTATTGAAGAGAAAACTTGATATTTCAGAGAGGTATGTTTCAGAGGTGTGCACATTTATGTTTATACCAGATTTTGAAGGAAAAAGGTATGAAGGACTTACAGATAGAACAAGGATGGTGACAAGATGACATCATAGATATGAAATTTTGAAACTCATGGGTTGAGTTAAGTTGAGTTGAATACAATCAAAGATGAACCAGCTAGTGTTCATAATACACTAAGTTATGAATTGTCAGTCACAGGTTCCAAAATTTTGTTCTTGATTTTGTTAGTGTATTTACATGACACAACAGAAGTACATTGAGAAACCTTTTGTAAGGTAAATGCAAATATGTGGATCCTAGTGTATGTTTACAGGTTTGAGAAGACAGGAGATAGCAGGTTCAGAATCAGTTCATGCTACATATGTTGTCAAGCAGTGATTGCTTGATGTATACACTAGTGTATATCTAGTCTGCATATTTTCTCAGGTTTGAAGGTCGATTCGGAAGTACAAGTTTGAAACTTATGAAGTTTGCAGATGAATGTAGTTACATGTTCACTTCATTTTGTACCATTGTGACATTGAAGGGGGGATTGTTGGAAAACAATGTCTCAATAGTCCATATTCCTCAGTAAGTACAGCATGTGTAGCTATCTTTGATAGCTTCTCTACAAGAAAATAGTGCCAGCCCTCGTGGCTAGAACAATAGTCTCCTATCGCTGTGGCCCGAGTTTGATACTCGTGAGCAGTAGACGGTAGCGCGAAGAAGTTTTCTTTTTTTAGCTTTTCTCATAAAACGGATCGCGAAGACGATGGACAGCGAACGGCGTTACCTACGATTAGCGATATAGTTTTTCATAGTGACCATAGACTATTTTATTCAAAAGCTTTTGGATTTCTTTTCAAGGATACACAACTACTATATAAGAAGAGCATTGCCTCATTGTTAAATTCATCCTACACCAATTGGCAATGCCACCTTTGGTCCCTCAGTAGAGGTGGTGCTCTAGCACACATGGGGCAGCCATGGTGCACTCTAGGAGCATGTTGAGGAGCAGCTATGGAGTTCTTCTTGGAGAAGAGTGTGCTCACACTCTTGCTTATGGAGAGGACTTACCTATCAACAGCTTGGTGGTGTGGATCCGCCATCTACATAATGTATTTGAAGATTTTCTTCTACATGAATATTTAGGTGTACTTCAAAGACATTGGATGGAGCTCAACATAAGATTTGCATCTTATGTTAAGCATTCAGGTACATATTCTCTTTATGCACACAGGTACTACTTGGAGTTTATGGAGGCAGTGGCATCCATATTAGGAGTAGTCCTATTTGACAAAGGTACAAGAGAATCAGTACATGTATGCTTTATGCATATTTGGATGAGGTGTTCGAGAAGGTATGTTCATATGAGTTTGAAGATTTCTAACAGCAAACGTCTTAGCATTCTTTGCCACTTTTGTAAGTATGTGATCTTTTCACACATGTATCTAACTTAGGGTCTTCCATAGCCTAAGTTCAGATGAGGGTTTGCTGATTATCAATTTTAGACTGATCCTTCCTCTTCTGTCACTCATATTCACTCTTCTACAACCTATTAGGTTACACATCTCATATATATTCAGATTTTTGTCCATACATCTGAATATGTTTGTTACATTTGTACATTCACTTATCCATCTATTTCTATTCACATAGAGTGGTTGAGAGTTTTGCTCCCACGTTGTAATTCGAACATTTGTATATATGATAGTGTGAGGAAAAAGCAGTGGCTTACGTAACACTTTACACATGTTGTCTAATCTCTCTCTATCTTTGTCTCATCATTTGTATGATTAATTCTGGTATGTTCATGTTGTGTCAATATTCAAAGATTGTTGAAATTTATGTTATAGATCCTGGACCTATGGAACTTGGACTTGTAGTATTAGTTATGGGCCTACCTAATTTCCAATAGTGGTGTTGGGCTTGGGCCATCAAAGACTTCTTAGGTACCTAGACTTGTCGAATTCTCATTAAAGGAGAATGTCTAGGCGATGTTGAACATCAAGGTTGATTCTACTTTATCTTGACTTCATGTCCTAAAGTGGAGGAGATGGCCAGTGATTGCTGGCCCTTGGATACCCACCTTTGCTTTTTTCCAGTTGTGTTTTGATACTTGTGTTGTTTCTAAGGGGTAATCTAGATTTGTTTTTGGTTGAGATGTTCGTATCATGGTTTACTTTCCCATGGTGGTGGTTGAGAGGTCAGATGGACACTTTGCTTTAGAAAAGAAGGGAGTTCCAACACTTGCATCACCTGCCCATCAAGAAATGAGGCATTTTGTACAACAGATCTAGGCAGGCATCCAAGAAGTGTGGAGGGTGGGCTTGAGGGGTTTATGGTGCCCATTCATTCATTGATGGTTCCCATTTGTCCGCTAATCATGCCCATATGTCTGAGGAAGGAGAGAAAGATATCTTGGTTACTCCTCTCACCAAGGCTAGTCCCCATTTGTTCAGATAGGTTCATCATTGGTTGGAGGATTTGACCAAAGATCTTCCAGTCCTCCTTCACTTCCATTATGTGGGGGTCGAGGTTACTTTCCTCTAAGTGGGAATGGTTAGGGAACTCAAGCATTAACACTCATTGTTGACCTGCTATCTCAAGTTGAAGGAAGCATTTTCTAAGATTTAAGTCCATTGATTGGTCATATAACCAATCTTGGCCAAGAATCATTGGTTCTATCAGGTCATCATCATGACAAACTAGGAGCTTCACCATCAAGGTTACATCTTCTATGAGGATATGAAGGTCCAGCTCACCCATGCAAGGGGTTTCCATGCCTCCTAGCCCTATGAGGTATGCCTCTATAGGATGCATTTCTAATCCCATGTCTTGATAGTGAGACCACCTAATCACTCTCATTGTAGCACTTGATTCAATTAGCACCCTGATCCTTTTGAGAGTAGTGCCTTGCCTTAGCATAATCATAATGAATGGTCTCCTATCCATTATGCTAGAATGAGTTGTTGATTTTTTTTGAAACATTGCCATAGGATATCTGCGAGCTTCTAGGCTGGTACAAGAGGTTACTTGGAGGCCTTCTAATTTATTATAGTGTTCCCTCCCTAGTCCTTGTCTTCCTAATTTCATACATTCAATGCATTCTAAGGCCTCTACCTGAGCTTCTTCTCTTATTTTTTTCTCTTCATCCTTGTGCTTCTTTGCCAGCATGAGTCATTTTAGCATGTCCTTGGTGAGAGGTTCTTGCAGATAAAGTTTGACTCTACAGCCACTAATATAATTAGGCATTATCTCCCCTTGTAGAGTTGCTACTTGTACCGCTCCACTTGTTGAAAATTATATTTATAATCATAGGTCTGCAACCATGTTTCTCTATTTTCCATGTGTGTTGTTTTAGTGTATATATTAAGACTAAATCTCCTTCTTTCAAGCCTATACTTCCTTGCCTGCCACTCGCTCTAGTAGTTGTTCAGTGATAGGAAGTGGATAACTATCTCTAATAGTGGCTGCATTGACTTTTCTCAAGTTAATGCACATGTAGCTTTCTGTTCTTTTTGGGCACTACCACAATGGGTGATACCCATTCGATATGCTCTATTTCATAGATAAATCAACCTTCTACCAAATGGTCTATCTCTTCCTTAATCTTGGCGGCATAGTTATCATTATAAGTGTATGGTTTCTGTTTGGAAGGCCTACCTTCTTGAATTATTATAATTCTATGGAAGCATATCTCAAGGTCTAGTCCTCTCAATTCCTTGTATACATCTCTATATTCTCTCAATTGGGCAATCAATTCCTCTTCTTCTTCTTCTATCAAATCATCTCGATATACATGTGCATTTTTCTTCTCCTTCTTTGACGATAATTACAATCTTCTTAGTTTTCTTTGGATTGTCATATGTTTCTCCTCTACTTGTTTCTCTCTTTGGCATTCTTACCATCATCCTTTAGTCTTCTATTTCACATTCCCTAAAGTTTTTTGGTACTTCAACTAGGGGCTCTTCTTCTTCTTGCCTAGAAGATTCCTTATTTCCTTCTTTTGCTTATCTCCTTAATTTTTGGAAGCACTGTGAGCTACTTATTCTAGTTACCCTTCCTTACCTTGGGGTGGTGGCTTCTACAAAATAAAGGTACTTATCCTCTCGAGAACAAAAGGATTCCATGATGATGGACTCTAGATCTTTGTCACTTGACTCATCTGGCTCTAAGGTCATCTCAGTACATTGTTCTAAAATGGGCTTATCTTCCATGGGTTCTATCATGAAGATAGAGACACCATAGCCATCCTCAACATAGTGAGGAGTCCATTGTCGTTTGTTTACTGCTATGTCCATGGCAGCTAAGATCTCTTCCCAACCATGAGGCTCAAATTCCTCATCTAGAAACACAATCAATGCATAGACAAGATCTTGAAGAGTATGTGGGCATCGCTCTGAGCATAAGGTTTTGGGTTTTAATTTCTCTTCCTCTTGTTTCGCTACTTTACACATCCATAAGTGAGTGTCCTCATGCAACCATGAAGGATCCGATGCTAAGGGCTATACTGACTCAGTTTCTTATGGTGCTTTATGGATGGTATTCCACTATAGTGGGGGTACATCGCGATGGGGATAATCTCAGATTGACTTTGGTAGTCACTCCCAGATGTTGAAGGTACACAGAGTTGGTTCCCCAGTCTTGTATGATTTGCAACTTCTCCATGAAAGGACGCCCCAAAATCATCTCCTATGCATGGTTCTTTCCAAACTCACAAATGGTGAAGGTGTGCTCAAACTCTATAGCACAAGTAGTGAGAGTGATTCCTTTGACTAAGCCTAAGGGTTTCTTGATATGACCATCAACCATTTTGAGCTTCATTCTCAAGGTTCTTAGGGTTGGCTTGCCCCATCATTTCCATAGGGAAGTGGTGGCAATGGTCACTCTAGCCCCTGAGTCTAGGATTGCTTTGTTGGTGTAGCCTTGATAGGAGATAGGAAAATAAGTGTATACCTCTTCTCCTTCACTCATATCTATGATCCTTTCAATGGGTTTTTTTGGCACTTTCTTGTGTGAACCTTCTTGACAGTGGGTAGTAGCTATCTCTGGTAACTGGTTTACTACATGCTTCCATAGCTCAGGTTTAACCTTCAAGAACTCTTCTAAAGTGAGATGACACTACACTTTAGTGTTCTTTATTACATCAGTGTTCCTAGGAAGAATTGAATCTTTGCTTCTTACTAGTATGGTGGTGCTCTCATATAAATCGACTTTGCTTCCCAAGGATCGGTGAAGTGAGGTAATTCTTGCAAAGAATTAGATTTGAAATTTGTATGTTCACTAGGCTACTCCTCCTCTTGTTCACCATACATAGAGGGTATGTCCTATAGGAATTGTTCTTAGAGATCATCTATCTCTTGAATTGATGGGTGCATTTCTTGCTCCAACTTCCATTTTTCTTCATGAGTTTCTCTAAAAAATCCTTGTGAGTACTTGTGTATCATAGAAAAAGTCTCCCAATCTGTGGTATTATGCACTTGTGACACAAGAGACGGAATATCTTCTTGTGCTTTCGAGACTGAATAGGTCCTCTTAGGATCACCCTTCTCCATGTTGGGAATCAGGTGTTCTGATCTGTCTAGTAGTCCTTGAAAGTGTAGCTCTGGTCTCACTAGGTTGTTCCAATTGACATATTCAGATGCTTTGAACATGGTTTGGGCCAATCCACCATTTTCATGTAGAGCTTAGTTCTCTCCATTTCTAGGTCTAGCTTGGGATAGTTCTTACTTGATTCTCCCACCTGGGGTCCTTCTCTTAGTCTTTCTTGGTATGCTTTGAACATCATATCTAGATCCTCAGGTATAAGTTCGACTAGAAGAGATCCTGGTCTCGGAATCTCTTTTACCTTATTTGACTCTTGGGAGGATAATTCTAAGATCTTGGTTCTTTTCTCCTTTAAGCTTCCTTCTAAATCATTTATTTTCATAATTCTTTCTTGTGAATGCTTCCAAGGTCTGGTTTTCCTTCAGTTTGACTCTCCCACTTCACTACTCTCACCTATCTTGTCTCGATTTGTTTGTTAACAGATTTTGTACCAATGTTTGGGCTCTTATCATATGTTAGATAGGCACATAGGTTTGTGTAGATCCATTTGAAGTGTGCATAATGGCTATCACATTAATGGGGGTTACTATTGGTGCAATTAAACACAAGCCCACATACTTGGTTAACTAGCTCATGCTTAATTTATTGGCATAACTTATGCAAGGCTTCATATGACCAACCTCTTGTAAAAATCCTTCACCTCTATCTTTGTAAAAGTGATCCACATCCACGTGGAGTTAGGAAGCTCTAAAATCACGAATCATTGGGTTGTTGAGTGATGAAGGAATCTATCCTACACTTTACAATTTACATTTTAGGTAGAAGTTTGAATTTGAATTCAAACTTTGGCTCCAAGCATAACTATAAGAAGAGGATCCAGAAGACCTGCATGTATCTCGAACTTAGGAGATCATCTCATAGCTCATTCACCTCTCACACATTGAGCAATGTATGATTGCCAATGACATTGTATTTGTACATGTTCTATTACATATATGATCATTACATTCTCATCTCATGTCTCTGTTATAACTCCATCAGGATAGTGATCTTCTCATAGCTTGTTCTTAGTGTGAAGTTGATCATTTGCCATGATTTAAAGCATGATAGATTCAGCATACTGTCCATTACAGGCCTACAAAGTCTCATTAGCATTGCTTCTCAAGATCATGGGATATTAATATATCTTTGCTCACTAGTCGGATAATTGTTGCATCCTGTGAATGTCGGGATGAATCTATGATTCGCTAAACATCTTTCTCTGCATGTAGTCCATCATTTTTTATGAAATCACTCATGATCGATAACTTACTAAGTGAATTAGAGTTTCCCAAAAGGAATTAAGCCAATTGTTGTTGTGTTCAGAGAATTGTTCAAAACACTAAACAGGCATAAGAAACAAAATAGCAATTTTTTTATTCTTGGATCAACTCCAACATATCTGTTTTGATCCATCAATTAGTGGATCATCTTCCAAGAACATGTTGGAGGAGATGGTGGATAGTCACAAGAGATGAAGTGGTGTTGCTAGATCCTACTTCACACCTGGTAAGAATGATGGTTGGATAGTGTAGTGGGCCACTTTAGCTTGCTAATGGAAGATGATCCACTAATTGATGGATCAAAATAGATATGTTGGAGTTGATCCAAGAATAAAAAACTTGCTATTTTTGTTCTTACACTTGTTCAGTGTTTTGAACAATTCTTTGAACACAACAACAATTGGCTTAATTCCTTTTGAGGAGCTCTAACTAACTTAGTGAGCTATCAATCATGAGCAATTTCATCAAAAATGATGGACTACATGTAGAGAAAGATGTTTAGCAAATCATAGCTTCATCTCGACATTCACGGGTCGCAATAGTTATCAGACCAGTGAGCAAAGATATATTAATATCTCACGATTTCGAGAAGCAATACTAATGAAACTTTGTAGGCCTGTAGTAGACAGTATGTTGAATCTATAATACTTTAAATCATGGAAAATGATCAATTACACACTGAGAACAAGCTCTGCAAAGATCACTATTCTGATGGAGTTATAACAGAGAAGTGAGATGAGAATGTAATGATCATATATGTATTAAAACATGTACAAATACAATGTCATTGGCAATCATACATTGCTCAATGTCTGAGAGGTGAATGAGCTATGAGATGAGCTCTCACTTC
Organism: Ceratopteris richardii; assembly: GCA_020310875.1. Taxonomy (NCBI): domain Eukaryota; kingdom Viridiplantae; phylum Streptophyta; class Polypodiopsida; order Polypodiales; family Pteridaceae; genus Ceratopteris; species Ceratopteris richardii. Next base: position 5,521,525 of record CM035438.1, read on the forward strand.
AAATTGAATTTCCTTCAAAATGATCTTCTAAGTTCGAGATACACACGGGTCTTCTGGATCCTCTTCTATAGTTATGCTTGGAGCCAAAGTTTGAATTCAAAATCAAACTTCTACCAAAAAGGTAAATCCTAAAGTGTAGGATAGATTCCCTCATCACTCAACAAGCCAATGATTCGTGATTTTAGAGCTTCCTAACACCATGTGGATCTGGATCACTTTTACAAAGATAAATGTGAAGGATTTTTACAAGAGTTTTATCATATTAAGCCTTGCATAAGTTATGCTAATAAATTAAGCATAAGCTAATTAACCAAGTACGTGGGCTTGTGTTTAATTGCACCAACAACTCACCCTCAAGACTAACATGCTTGTTCTTCATTGGTCCTTGATTTCATGCAAACCAATCATCAGTTTGAACCTATTCATCTTTGTCCCATCTAATGACTTTGTTAGTATATCTGCACATTGTAAATGAGTTGATACATAAGATAGTTGAATATCCTTGCTAAGTAATTTCTCCCTAACATAATGATAGTGCACTTCAATGTGCTTACTCCTTGCATGGCATATAGGATTAGCAGCCAAATGAAGTGAGCTAGTAATGTCTCCAAAGATTATTGGAGTGTAGGAGTGTATCTCCAAATTTGCATGTACTTGCCTAAGCCACATAGCTTCTTGAGTTGCATTTGCCAAACCTCTATATTTTGCTTCTGTGGAAGATAAGGCCATAGTTGGTTGCTTCTTAGATGACCAAGATATAAGCTTTGAACCTACAAAGGATAGGTACCCTGAAGTTCTCCTCCTATCATCCTTGGAGCCAGCCCAATCTGCATCAGAATACATCTTTATATCTATGTTAGAAGTGAAGGGATAGAACAACCCTTCATTTATCGTACCATTTAGATATGTAAGCACCCTTTTTGCAGCTTCCATATGAGGCTTTCTTAGTGCATGCATAAACTGACTCAATGTACTCAGTCAATAGGCAATGTCTACTCTTATTAGAGTAGCATAATTGAGACTTCCCACAAGTTGTTGATAACATGTAACATCATTTAGTAGTTCACCTTCATGAGAACTCAGTTTATGGTTGAGTTCCATAGGAGTATCTGCAATTTTAGTGTTCTCCATCTTAAACTTTACCAACATATCATGTATGTACTTCCTTTGAGTGATAAATATACTAGAATCTGTATACGCAAGCTCTAAGCCAAGAAAGTAGGTCAATAAACCAAGATCACTGATTTTAAATTCCTTCATTAATTGAGCCTTGATCTGCTTGATGCCATTAGCATCATTCCCTGTAATAATGATGTCATCTACATCGAAACATAAGTAGATAACTTCTGATTTGTTCTTCTTAACAAATAAAGAAGAATCTTCCTTGCTTGCCACAAAGCCTTGGTTCTACAAATAAGTAACAAGCCTATGGTTCCAAGCTCTAGGAGCTTGCTTGAGACCATAGAGTGCCTTCCTTAGCTTGCGTACATGAACTATTTTATCTTCATCTTCAAAACTTGGTGGTTCTGCCATATATACTTCTTCTAATAACCATTCATTTAAGAATGCATTCTTGACATCTAACTGATATAGATTCTAACTTTTAGAAGTAGCAACACTTACCAAAACCCTAATTGTTGGCATCTTTGCCGCAGGTGAAAATCTTTTGTCATAGTCCACTCCATGAGTTTGGGAAAATCCTTTTGCCACTAACCTTGCCTTGTACCTATTTATTCCCAAGTATGATTTTCTTGAAGTGCTTCCACTTCTTCCTGCATGGCTTCTCTCCATTCTTTCTTCTTCCTAGCCTCTTCAAATGAAGAAGGCTCTTCTGTCATAGAGTCTTTAGTGATATACACAGAGTGCTTGGTAACTAAAGATGTATGATATCCATACCTTATGGGCTTCTTGCTTTCTCTTTGTGATCTCCTTAGTGCTTGATTTGAAGACTCTGGTATGTCTTCTAATTGCTTGAGTTTGATCTTGCCTCTTGACTTCCAAGCCTTGAAGTCAATCTATTCTTCATCCTCTGAGTTGATATCTTTTGCTAAGTGTTGATCTTCTTGAGTGAGGGCTAAAGAAAATCATTTTCCAAATCATATGGTAACTTGACTTTCCTGCAATCATCTTCAAACCATGAATTATTCTAATCAAACACTACATCCCTACTGATTATAAATGCTTTGTCAGTGGGATTCTAAAGTCTATACCCATTTTGGTTCTGATCATATGCAATAAACATTTATTAGCTTTAGGGTCAAGCTTTCCTCTAATTTGTGAGGGGATGTGTGCATAAGCAATGCACCCAAATATTTTGCAATGGTCCAATGAGGGTCTCCTGCCATTTCGTGCTTCATAGGGTGTCATACCATCCAATGACTTGGATGGACGCCTGTTGACCAAGTAGGTGGCTGTGAAAACAGCCTCTGCCCATAGGTAATTAGGTAACTTCTTCTCATTTAACATAGACCTAGCAGCTTCAACAATTAACTTGTTCCTTTTCTCTACTACTCCATTCAATTCAGGAGTCTATCTTTTTGTTACTTCCCTCTTTATGCCTCTGTCCTATAGAAATGAATCAAATTCATGTGAAAAGTACTCACCACCTCCATCAAAGCTAATCCTCTTCAAGCTTTTTCCTGCTTGATTTTCAACTAGTGCCAAGTACTTCTTGAAACATGTGAATACCTCATCCTTATGCTTCATGAGATAAAGGGTTGTCCATCTATTGTAATCATCAATAAATGAGACATAGTACCTTGAACCTGAGATTGATGGATCTTTGCTAGGACCCCACACATCAGTATGTACAAGCTCCAAATAGTCTTCATGAATGTATCCTCTCCTGTTGAATGGTTTCCTGTAAAGGGTTCTTTCTCCTATGTGTCCTAGCCTTTTGTGTCATATTTCTAACTCAGATAAGGTTTGAGCTCTATAATTGAATAGTGTTATGTTCCTTGTGTTTTCAATCTTAAATGTGAATAATCTACCAAACTTCTCACCTTTAGCAATCCTTTGAAGCCTTGCTGGGGTCTTCCACATATGCTCCATGCTTAGTGAATCTGACCTATAAACCTTTCTCAATAATCTGCCCATCACTAATTAGGTTTTTGGTTATAGTTGGCACATACAAAACTTTACTCAAGAAGGTTCATGCTCCCATCATATGTTTTAACATTTCCAATTTGCTTGATTGAGTGTTTCTTCAGTATAGTTGTTGTAGTCCCTTCTTCCTCTAAAACTTCCTTGATAATTGTTGTTGTTGTAGCCTTGATTGTATTTATGGTTGTAGCTGCATCCACCATTGTTGTATCTGCCTGTTGATTGCCAATAGCTACCTCTATGGAAGCCTCCTCCCCTTTGATTCCTTGTATTCTTGAAGCATTCTTCTGTGGTGTGGTTGTTAAGACCACAAATGTTGCAAGGTGAGTTGTTGTAGGGTCTCCCCCTACCTTTCTTTCCTCCTTTGCCCCTCCCTTTAGCACCTCTTCCTCTTCCTACATAATTATCTTGAGAGGTACTAGCCTCTTCTTCATGCTTCTTGCTTTTACCTTTATCCTTAGCTTTATTCTTATCTGTATCAAGGGTAGAAGATTGGTTACCTCTAGAGTTATCACCATTCTTGTTGAGTTTTTGTTGGAAATGAGGTAGGCCCTTGGCTCATATCACAGGTCCATGGTTCCATAGGTCCAGCATATACAACATCGAATTTAGCAATCTTCAATATTGACAAAACATGAACATACCACAACTTAATCACACAAATGATGAGACAAAAATAGAGAAAGAATAGACGACATGTGTAAGGTGTTACGTAAGCCATTGCTTACTCATAGTATCATATATACCAATGTTCAATGTACAATGTGGGAGCAAAACTCTCAACCACTCTATGTGATGAGAAATAGATGGAAGAGTGAATGTACAAATGTAACAAACATATTCAGATGTATGGACAGAAATCTGAATATACATGAGATGTGTGACCTAATAGGTTATAGAAGAGTGACTATGAGTGACTGAAAGAGGAAGGATGAGTGTGAAACTGATAATCAACAAACCCTCATCTAACCTTAGGCTATGGAAGACCCTAAGTTAGATACGTGTGTGAAAAGATCACATACTTAAAAAGTAGCAAAGAATGCTAACAAGTTTGCTGTTAGAAACCTCAAACTCATGTGAACACACCTTCTCAAACACCTCATCCAAATATGCATAAAGCATATATGTACTGATTCTCTTGTACCTATGCCAAATAGGACTCCTCCTAATATGGATGCTACTACCTCCATAAAATTCAAGTAGTACCTGTGTGCATAAAGAGAATATGTACCTGAATACTTAACATAAGATGTAAATCTTATGTTAAACACCATCCAATGTCTTTGAAGTAGCCCGAAATCTTCATGTAGAAGACAATCTTCAACTACAACATGTAGATGGTCGATCCTCACCATCAAGCTGCTAATGACCAAGTCTTCTTTCCATGAACAAGAGATAAACTCCTCTTCATGAGCAAGAGTGTGAGCACACTCTACATCTTCTTCAAGAAGAACTCCAAGAAGAACTCCATAGCTACTCCTCAACATGCTTCAGGTTAGCACCATGGCTGCCCCATGTGCTATAAGAAACACCACCTCTATTGAGGTCCAAGCTCATAGCTTGTGTTGAAAACTAGGTGAAGGATGATTACAATGAGGCCAAGAATCTTCTTATATAGTATAACTTCCTTGCAATAAAACACTCCCAAAAGCAAAAGACTATGATCGCTCTCGATCTGGAATAAAACTCCATCATTGTTTTAATCGTGTGCTACTGTCGGACTTTTAATAAAGCAAAAAGCATTAGTTTGATTTACTTCGCAAACGCGCTGCCGACGGGGTTTGAACCCTGGTGGGCTGGATGAGAGCATCATAGTGTAGCTAGAGTGCCCCACGCTTTTGGATGGCTACTCAAAAATACTTATAGATGTTGTTACCGCCCGTCAGCTTGTATTCTTGTAGGAGGGAGTATAAAAGCTTGTACACATCATGTAAACTCTGGATAGAATGGACCAATAGGAACATTGTTTTCCAATAATCCCCCCTGCAATGTCATATTGGTACAAACTGAACTGGATCTGCAAAGTTTATAATCTGCAAACCACCACAAGCTTCAAGCTTGTACTCCCAAATTGACCTTCAATTCTTTTCTTCAAAAGTCTTCTTCAAAACTAAATTTGACTTGCCTTCAAAAAACCTGAACTTGCTGAATATGAACCATAATACTTGAGAAAATATGGAAATTAGATATCCAATAGTGTACACATCAAGCAATCACTGCTTGACAACAAATGTAGCATGAACTGTCTCTGAACCTACTATCTCCTGTCTTCAAAAACCTGAAAGCATACACTAGGATCCATATATTTTCATTTACCTTCCAAAAAGGTTTCTCAACGTACTTATGTTGTGTCATGTAAATACACTAAACAAAATCAGGAACTGAATCCTGGAACCTGTGACTGACAACTCACAACTTTGTATTATGAACACTGTTGGTTCATCTCTGACTGTACTCAAGTCAAATCAACTCAACTCAATTGAGATCAACTAAAATCAGCTGAAATCAACTCATGAGTCTCATCAAAAGATCATATCTATGATGTCATCATGTCATCATCCTTGTTCTATCTGTAAGCCTTCATACCTCTTTCCTTCAGAATCTGGTATAAACATAAATGTGCGCATACCTTTCTGAAATATCAAGCTTCTCTTCAATAGAATTCTGGAACCTTCTCCTGAAGAGGAACATCCTAACAGGAACTTTCTCCAAACATTCTTCTTCTTCCTTCTTCTTTCAAAGTTGGAACATAAAGAGAACTTGACAAAGGAAATATAGGAATACCTATAGGTATGAATCTGCATTCTTTTACATATGGCTAAAAATAATTCTTCATGTTTCATCACCCCCTGGATGATTTAACACTAGTATCCAGTATTCTTCAAATATATCAGACTTTATGAAATCTGGAACGTCTTCCTTCATAAATATGATGTTCAGTGATCAATACCTGTATCTAAAACAAAATTTTTGAACCCTTTTTAGTAGCACTGTACACATGCCAATAGCTTTCCATGTCATTCCTCAGCTTTCCAAATTGTAGAATAAGGTTAGTTGAACCTAACATAACAAAACCTTGCTAAAAGCTTTATAGGATTCATAACCTTCTGTAACATAAGAAGTATCTTCTTCTATCTCTCTGCAACACAAATCTGATAGAACTCAAATCTCTTCATAACTGCTCTTCTAAGACATGACCTGCAAATGATAATCTTATAGTAGAAACTGATACCTGTGATTTGATGTTGTTCTGATTGCTTCATCTTCTCTAAACCATTGTTCTTCCTTGAATTTGAAGTATTCTTCTCTTCATCAGGTTTGGGTCTTCAAACAATACTTTTGTAAAGTATTTGCATACTCTTCCAAAAATATTCGTCTGCTAATAGATCATCAACTTCATACTCCACACTGATGAATACACATGTAACTGAATTGTCTAATTCTCAAATCTCTACTCATCTAGATTAAGTGTGTATGTCAAATGTCAAATGTTAGAAGATGCCCTTAAATGATATGTTGTAAACCTGGAATTCTGGAAACCTGAGAATATGAATGAGCCTGAATGCATTGATGCCAAAGATCTAAAGTTCTGAAACCAAAACCTTAGTGCTCTGATACCAAATGTTGGAAATGAGGTAGGCCCTTGGCTCATATCACAGGTCCATGGTTCCATAGGTCCAGCATATACAACATCGAATTTAGCAATCTTCAATATTGACAAAACATGAACATACCACAACTTAATCATACAAATGATGAGACAAAAATAGAGAAAGAATAGACGACATGTGTAAGGTGTTACGTAAGCCATTGCTTACTCATAGTATCATATATACCAATGTTCAATGTACAATGTGGGAGCAAAACTCTCAACCACTCTATGTGATGAGAAATAGATGGAAGAGTGAATGTACAAATGTAACAAACATATTCAGATGTATGGACAGAAATCTGAATATACATGAGATGTGTGACCTAATATGTTATAGAAGAGTGAATATGAGTGACTAAAAGAGGAAGGATCAGTGTGAAACTGATAATCAACAAACCCTCATCTAACCTTAGGTTATGGAAGACCCTAAGTTAGATACATGTGAAAAGATCAACATACTTAAAAAGTAGCAAAGAATGCTAACAAATTTGCTGTTAGAAATCCTCAAACTCATGTGAACACACCTTCTCAAACAGCTCATCCAAATATGCATAAAGCATATATGTACTGATTCTCTTGTACCTATGCCAAATAGGACTCCTCCTGATATGGATGCTACTGCCTCCATAAAATTCAAGTAGTACCTGTGTGCATAAAGAGAATATGTACCTGAATACTTAACATAAGATGTAAATCTTATGTTAAACACCATCCAATGTCTTTGAAGTAGCCCGAAATCTTCATGTAGAAGACAATCTTCAACTACAACATGTAGATAGTCGATCCTCACCATCTAGCTGCTAATGACCAAGTCTTCTTTCCATGAACAAGAGATAAAATCCTCTTCATGAGCAAGAGTGTGAGCACACTCTACATCTTCTTCAAGAAGAGCTCCATAGCTGCTCCTCAACATGCTTCAAGTTAGCACCATGGCTGCCCCATGTGCTAGAAGAAACACCACCTCTATTGAGGTCCAAGCTCATATCTTCTGTTGAAAACTAGGTGAAAGATGATTACAATGAGCCCAAGAATCTTCTTATATAGTATATCTTCCTTGCAATAAAGCACTCCCAAAAGCAAAAGACTATGATATTTCTCGATCTGGAAGAAAACTTCGTCGTTGTTTTAATCGTGTGCTACTGTCGAACTTTTAATAAATCAAAAAGCATCAGTTTGATTTACTTCGCGAACGCACTGCCGATGGGGTTTGGACCCTGGTGTTCTAGATGAAAGGATCATAGTGTAGCTAGAGCGCCCTACGCTTTTGGATGTAGAGGCTACTCAAAAATAATTATAGATGCTATTACCGCCCGTCAACTTGTATTCTTCTAGGAGGGAGTATAAAAGCTTGTACACATCCTATAAACTCTGGATAGAATGGACCAATAGGAACATTGTTTTCCAACAGTTTTTTCTCATGGATGAAGAGTTGCCCCATCAAGGTGTTGAGGTCAGGTATTTGCATATCCATGTAAAGGTCCATTGATGTGGTGAAGGACTCCCACTTGTCATCTGCCTCGATTCCATTAATGATCTGCCTCACTATGTGTTCTTCTTCTATCTCTTCTCCAATGCTTGCTAGTTGGCCAACCACATCTTTCATTTTGGTTACATAATTAGCCACTCCTTGCTTTGGTTGCTTCTTTAGAGTTGTAAATTCCATCCATAACTGATTCTTCCTAGCTCTTGTATTTGATGAGAAGTATGATGAGAGTACTTCCCAAGTCTCTTTGGAGGTCTTGCAATTCCTAACATGTGGTAACAAGAAATCAGAGATTGAGTTTAGTAGATATGACCTTGCAAGAGCATCCTTTGCACACCATGTGGTCAATCTTTCTTGCCCTTCCCTTGTAGGTTGTTGCTTGCTCCTAAAGATTGGCATCTCTTCATCTCCTAAGATGTATCCATATAGACCTCCCTTGAAGGTAGGTTGTTCCTATCCAATTTGTCAATGAAGGATGGAAACCCATCTACCACCGTCTGATACCACTATTGGAGGAGATGGTGGATAGTCACAAGAGATGGTGGTGTTGCTAGATCATGTTTCGCACCTGCTAAGAATGATGGTTGTGTTGGTGCAAGTCAAGCCTTCACATTTGGTTTGGAACCCTTGAAAGATATCTCAACATGAAGCAAGGGTCATAGGAACCTATGCTTATGACTTATTACCATTTTATCCTTTGTAAAAGTCTTAGTGACTTGGCATCACATGTAATCATACCTAATTGATTGAAAGTCGTGGAAAAAGTTGTTGGATGATTGAGAGAATATCTCATTACTTTTAGGTGAAAGATTTTAGGAGATCGACTTGAATTCAAAATTAAAAAAATCTCACTCAACTCTTATAAAGAGCTCAAGAAAAAAGTCGCGGGAGTTCATGATCAATCCCGAGGCATTTCTGTATCAATCATTGAGTGTGTGAGGTCTACTTCATAGCCTACACCTCTGAGTACCATTTGGCTATGTATATCATGCCAATGGGAATGTATATTTACATGATCTAATACAAATACTTACATTCATCTACTCTGTGATTCTCTGAGTATACTACTCCAAGTCTGTCAACTTCAACAAGGCATATCTCAGGATCTACTCAATCAAATCAAGTGATTCAAAGCTTGTTGGAACCAGCTCCAAGCATACTACATGCCTACAAAATTTGAAGATCATTGAATCAGCCATCTCAGAGAAATCTTGCTCGAAGTCGTCTCTGGTATTTGTCTGCAGTGTTCCTAAAAAGTCGGGGGTACATATATTTTTGCTAAACTTATTTCTCACAGTATAGTTTATCATTTCTTCTCATTCCACTGGCAAATGGTAGCTTGTAAAGCTAATTTAATATGTCCAGAAAAAATTTGATCAATTGTGAGTGTGTTGGTCACACTGAGTAAAACACTGAGCAGGTGTCAATACCAAAATAGCAAGTTTTTTTGGATTTGTGAAGTGCAAAGTTATCTGTTTTGATTTGATCATTACACATATCATTTGCAAAGTACATATATGCTTTCTTGGTATCATTTGGAAGCTCAAGGAGTATACTAAGCATATCTGGAATCAAAGGAGGGCTAGTGTGAAGCAGGTATAGCAGCACCAACTTAATCTTTTGAGTGTATCCAACCATCTCTCCCAACAGTGGTATCAGAGCAAATAAGGTAACATGGGAGATGGTTTTCCCTCATTCATTGACAAATTGGACAGGAACAATTACCAAGCTTGGTCTGTAAGGATGAAGACCTATCTACAAGGAAGAAGCTTATTTGGATTCATATCAGGAGATGAGGAATTGCCCTCATTCAAAGCTAGAGGTCTACCCACCAAGGAAGAACAAGAGAGGCTCAACACATGGTGTGCAAAAGATGCATTGGCAAGGTCATATCTTCTTAACTCTATATCTGATTTCCTTTTACCTCACATCAGGAATTGCAAGACTTCCCAAGAAACTTGGGAAACCTTGTCAGCATATTTTTCATCAAATACAAGGGCCAGAAAGAATCAACTATGGATTGAATTCACTACTCTTAGGAAGCAATCAAAGCAATCAGTTTCAGACTTTGTCACTAGGGTCAAAGACATTGCAGACCAGCTTGCAAGTATTGGAGAGGAGATTGAAGAGGAACAAATAGTAAGGCAGGTAATCAATGGAATAAAAGCTGATGACAAATGGGAGAGCTTTACCACAGCAATGGACCTATACATGGACATACATGCTCCTGATTTAACAACTCTGATTGGTCAACTCTTCACACATGAAGCAAAGTTTACAAGGAATGGAGAGCAATCAAAAGGTAACAACCCCTCTGCTTTATATACTAATAAGAAGGTTAAGGATAAAGGTAAAGGAAAGAAGCAAGAAGAAGAAGGCTCTACCTCCCAAGCAAACTATGCAGGGAGAGGTAGATCTTCAAGAGGTAGAGGCAGAGGAGGTAAGCCAGGTAGGGGGAGATCCTACAACTCATCACCATGCAACATTTGTGGATTGTCTAACCATACCACAGATGAGTGCTATAGAAATTATAAGAATCAGAGAGGAAGAGGCTATCAAAGAGGTGGATACTCTCAAGGTAGAGGTAGATTCAACCAACACCAAAGCTACAATGGATACAACAATCAGTACAACAACAATTACAACCACAATCACAATGGTAACTACCAAGGTGGATACAGAAATAGGAAGGACTACAACAACTATACAGAGGAGCAAGATGACTCCCTATTGATCATGAATATGAAGTCCAAGGCAGGTACAAATGATGATCATTTATTTTATATTGATTCAGGGTATTCTAACCATGTAGCTGGTAATGTGGCACTACTTTCTGATTTGGAAGAACCCAAGGGCAAACATCATGTACAGACAGGTGATGATACTAAACATTCTGTTGTAAAGGTTGGTAATGTAAAGACTAGTGATGGTAATCAGAACTTATTGAGCAGAGTACTTTATGTCCCAACCATCACCAAGAACCTAATGAGTGTAGGTCAGATTGTGGAAAAAGGTTTGCAGGTCAGGTTCAATCAACATGGAGCATATGTGGAGGACCCAAGACATGGATTCAAAAGGATAGCCAAGGGAGAGAAATCAGGTAGATTGTTTACTTTTGAGCTAGAAGATACCAAAAATATTGCTTTATACAATTACAAGGATCAAACACTTTCAGAATTGGAAATTTGGCACAAGAGGTTAGGTCACATAGGTGAAAGAACCCTAAAGCAAATGTGCAGGGATCAATGTGTGCTTGGGATACCTAATGTATCCAAGCAACATATGATTTACAAGTGTGGTCCTTGTCAATTTGGTAAGTCTCACAGGTTACCTTATACAAGGAAAGGTTTTATGCATGAAGACTACCTAGACTTGGTGCACACAGATGTTTGGGGACCTAGCAAGGACCCTTCCATTTCAGGATCAAGGTATTATGTGTCTTTCATTGATGATTATAGCAGATGGACTGTCTTATACTTTATGAAGCATAAAGATGAAAACCAAACAGGTAGAAACTTGAAGAGGCTAAGGTCAAATGGAGGAGGTGAATACTTCTCCAATGAATTTGAAGACTTCTTGCAGGAAAGAGGCATCAAGAGAGAGATAACCACTAGGTACTCACCTGAACAAAATGGGGTAGCTGAAAGAAGGAATAGACTCATTGTTGAAACAGCTAGGTCTATGCTTAATGAAAAGAAATTGCCAAATTATCTTTGGGCAGAGAGTGTATCTACTGCCACATATCTCATTAATAGGTTGCCATCAAAGTCACTTGATGGAATGACACCTTATGAAGCTTGGCATGGTAAGAGACCATCATTGGATCATTGCAAAATCTTTGGTTGTGTTGCATATGTGCATATTCCCTCACAGGTAAGGGGAAAGCTAGATCCTAAAGCTGAAAAATGTATCTTCATTGGTTATGACTTGAACCAGAAAGGGTACAGATTCTACAACCCCTCAAACAAAGGTTTCAAGGTAAGCAGAGATGTCATCTTTGATGAGAATGACTCATGGTATGAGAATGAATGCAGGAAGGTTAGTCTACCTTATGACATGGAAGAAGACTTCCCAAAGCTTACCAAGGAGGAACCAATCCAGAAAGAAGACTCAAGTTCAGATGATGATGACACAATTAACCTTGAGGAATTCAAGGCATGGAAGTCCAAAGGAAAGATGAAGATAAAAAAGCTAGAGGATATACCAGAATCCTCAACTCAAGCTATGAGGAGATCTCAAAGAGAAAGTAAGAAGCCTATCAGATATGGGTATGATACTTCTCTTGTAACTAAGCATTCTGTATATCTTGCAAAGGATCTATTAAATGAAGAACCAGGTTCATATGAGGAGGCAATCACCAAACCTGAATGGAAAGAAGCTATGGATGAAGAAATAGAGGCTCTCAAGGAGAGTGACACATGGGACTTGGTACCCAAGAAGGATTCCATGAAGGTGATAGGATCCAGATGGATCTACAAACTCAAGAGGAACTCTGATGGTACAATCAACAGGTATAAAGCTAGGTTGGTAGCCAAGGGTTTTGCACAAACCCAAGGCATTGATTATGAGGAGACATTTTCTCCTGTGGCTAAGATGCCAACAATCAGAATTTTGGTGAGTGTAGCTGCATCCAAGAATTGGAACATGTACCAATTAGATGTCAAGAATGCTTTCTTGAATGGATGGATATCTGAAGAAGTCTACATGTCACAACCACCTGGCTATGAAGATCCCAAGAAGGTAAATTATGTTTGTAAATTGAAGAAGGCTCTATATGGTTTAAAGCAGGCACCTAGAGCATGGAATTACAGGTTGACAACATATCTCCAAGACCAAGGATTTGTGATGAGTAAAGCAGACACGTCTCTATTCATAAAGAGGACTAGTACAGAGGTAATCTACTTGTGTGTTTATGTTGATGACATCATCATTACAAGCAATGATGTAAATGGGATTAGAAACATCAAAGGACAGATGATGAAGGAATTCAAGATCAATGATCTTGGATTATTGAAATACTTCTTAGGTCTTGAGTTAGTCTACACTAATTCAGGTATATATATTACTCAAAAGAAGTATGTACAGGATATGGTCAAGAAGTTTAATTTGCAGGATGCTAAAGTCTCAAGCACTCCAATGGAGGTCAACCTAAAGCTTAGTACTCATGAAGGGGATGAAGTCCAAGACATTACAGGATACCAAAGTATGGTAGGAAGTTTGAATTATGCTACCTTGACCAGAATTGACATAGCATATGGAGTTAGTGTGCTAAGTCAATTCATGCACAAACCAAGGGTACCTCACCTAGAGGCTGCAAAGAAGATTTTGAAGTACCTAAAGGGAACTCTAAACCATGGTTTGTACTTTCCTTATACATCAGATATTGATATTAAAGTATATTCAGATGCAGATTGGGCAGGATGCAAGGATGACAGGAGGAGCACATCAGGATACATATGTTTTGCAGGTGATAAACCTATTTCTTGGTCAGCCAAGAAACAACCTACAGTAGCTTTGTCATCTACTGAAGCAGAGTATAGAGGGCTAGCCAATGCCACTCAAGAAGCTATCTGGTTCAAGCTTTTGTATACAGAGTTAGGTCTATATACTAGACCTCCAATCATCTTTGGAGATAACACAAGCTCTCTTCACCTTGCAGCAAATCCAATATATCATGCTAGGACAAAACACATAGAGGTTCATTACCACTATGTGAGAGAAAAGTTACTTAGCAAAGACATTCAATTGACTTATGTGTCCACTAACATGCAATGTGCAGATTTACTCACTAAAGCTTTGGATGGAAATAAGTTATGCAGATTCAAATCCATGATTGGATTGCAGGATGTGATTGAAGAATGAAGCTGAAGACTTGAGCCAAAATGTTTGGCTTGAGGGGGAGCTGTTGGTGCAAGTCAAGCCTTCACATTTGGCTTGGAACCCTTGAAAGGTATCTCAACATGAAGCAAGGGTCATAGGAACCTATGCTTATGACTTATTACCATTTTACCCTTTGTAAAAGTCTTAGTGACTTGGCATCACATGTAATCATACCTAATTGATTGAAAGTCGTGGAAAAAGTTGTTGGATGATTGAGAGAATATCTCATTACTTTTAGGTGAAAGATTTTAGGAGATTGACTTGAATTCAAAATTAAAAAAATCTCACTCAACTCTTATAAAGAGCTCAAGAACAAAGTCGCGGGAGTTCATGATCAATCCCGAGGCATTTCTGTATCAATCATTGAGTGTGTGAGGTCTACTTCATAGCCTACACCTCTGAGTACCATTTGGCTATGTATATCATGCCAATGGGAATGTATATTTACATGATCTAATACAAATCAAGTGATTCAAAGCTTGTTGGAACCAGCTCCAAGCATACTACATGCCTACAAAATTTGAAGATCATTGAATCAGCCATCTCAGAGAAATCTCGCTCGAAGTCGTCTCTGGTATTTGTCTGCAGTGTTCCTAAAAAGTCGGGGGTACATATATTTTTGCTAAACTTATTTCTCAGAGTATAGTTTATCATTTCTTCTCATTCCACTTGCAAATGGTAGCTTGTAAAGCTAATTTAATATGTCCAGAAGGAATTTGATCAATTGTGAGTGTGCTGGTCACACTGAGTAAAACACTGAGCATGTGTCAATACCAAAATAGCAAGTTTTTTTGGATTTGTGAAGTGCAAAGTTATCTGTTTTGATTTGATCATTACACATATCACTTGCAAAGTACATATATGCTTTCTTGGTATCATTTGGAAGCTCAAGGAGTATACTAAGCATATCTGGAATCAAAGGAGGGCTGGTGTGAAGCAGGTATAGCAGCACCAACTTAATCTTCTGAGTGTATCCAACCATCTCTCCCAACAGGTTGGATAGTGTATTGGGCCTCTTTAGCTTGCTAATAAGCACAAGTACTCCTATGTTGCTTGGAAGATGATCCACTAATTGATGGATCAAAACAAATATGTTGGAGCTGATCCAAGAATAAAAAACTTGTTATTTTTGGTCTTACACATGTTCAGTGTTTTGAACAATTCTCTCAACATAGCAGCAATTGGCTTAATTCCTTTTGGGGAACTCTTATTAACTTAGTAAGCTATCAATCATGAGTGATTTCATAAAAAATGATGGACCACATGCGGAGGAAGATGTTTAGTGAATCTTAGCTTCATCGCGACATTCACGGGTTGCAATAATTATCAGAACAATGAGCAAAGATATATTAATGTCTCATGATCCTAAGAAGCAATGCTAATGAAACTTTGGAAGCGTGTAGTAGACAGTATCTTAAATCTATCATGATTTAAATTGGGGCAAATGATCAACTACACACTGAGAACAAGCTCTGAGAAGATCATTGTTTTGATGGAGTTATAACAAAGAAGTGAGATGAGAATGTAATGATCATATATGTATTAAAACATGTACAAAATAAAATTTCATTGGTAATCAGACATTGCTCAAGGTGTGAGAGGTGAATGAGCTATGAGATGAGCTCTCACTTCACAATGAATGTCCTTCAAAATGATCTCCTAAGTTTGAGATACATGCGGGTCTTCTAGATCCTCTTCTCTGGAAAGTCCAAAGCATAGACATGAAGTACAAACAGGGGATGATATTAAGCACAATGTGGAGAAGATTGATAATGTCAAAGCTTCCAATGGTAGCAAAAACATTCTAATTAAGGTTCTTTATGGACCCACTATCACTAAAAACCTAATAAGTATAGTCGAAATAGTTGAAAAAGGCTTGCAAGTGAGGTTCACAGAACATGGAGATTTTGTGGAAGATCCATGTCAAGGCTTCAAGAAGATAGCCAGAGGTGAGAAGCATGGTAGGCTCTTTACTTTTGAAGTAGGAGAAACCAGGAACATAGATCTATTCACTTTTGGGTCTCAAACCCTAAGTGAGCTTGAAGTGTGGCATAGGAGACTTGCTCATGTGAATGAAAGAACCTTGAAGCACATATGTAGGGATAAAAGTTTTCTAGAGCTTCCAAACATATCAAAGCAACACATGATCAACAAAAGTGATGCATGTCAGATTGGGAATGCACAAAGACAACCGTTCAACCACAAAGGCTACATCCACAACAACTTATTGGACTTAGTACGTATAGATGTATGGCGGCCAAGTCAAGAACCTTCATTGGAAGGATGAAAGTATTATGTCTCATTTATTGATGATCATAGTAGATGGACTATTTTGTACTTTATCAAAAGTAAGAATGAAGTGTTTGATTGCTTCAAAAAGTATCTAGCACATGTGGAGAGTCATACAGGTAGATCGCTCAAGAAGCTCAAATCTTATGGAGGGGGAGAATACTTATCCAAAGATTTTGATGAGTTCTTGCCAGATAAAGGTATCAAAAGGGAAGTGACTACCAGGTACTCTCCTCAACTAAATGGAATTGCAGAGAGGATAAAGAAGACATTGATTGGATTAGCCAGAACAATGCTTGAAGAGAAGAGGTTGCCACATTATCTATGGGCAGAGGCTATTTCAAATGTTGGGTACCTTTTCAATAGACTACCATCCAAATCACTTCAAGGTGTGACTCCGTATGAAGCATGGCATGAATGAAAACCTATTCTTGGAGATTGCAAGATGTTTGGTTGTTTGTATTATGTTAATGTACCATCATGAATAAGAGGTAAGCTAGATGAAAGGGAAACTAAGGTAGTGTTTATTGGGTATGACTCAACTCAGATGGGTTACAAGTTCTATAATCCTTCAACCAAGTAGTTTTCTACAAGTAGAGATGTTGTGTTTGAAGAACACAGGTCTTGGTATGATGAAGACAAAAAAAAGGTAACTCTACCATATGATCTTGATTCTGATTCTCATCAACTAGCAAGCAAGCATGATACACAGGTCGAGGATCCAAGAAGTGATATAGATGATGATCGAGATGAAAGGGAAAAGAATTACAAGCTATGGAAGTCAAGAGGCAAAACAAAGATGCAAGAGTGTGGAGAATGCTCTACGCAAGCTCCTAGAAGAACAACTACTCTCTTGATCATTAGATTGGGTCTCCTCATGTTTCTTTGGCATCCAGTGATTCTTCAATCCATTATGTGATCTTGGATTATGTCTTCCGCAGTCAAAAATGGAATATGCTTTCATCTCACATCTTCCCACATTCAAGTTAAAGGTGAATTATCATAGTAATGGCTGATTTTTCTTCCAATTTCAAGTACCAGCTTATATCTACATGCGTTCTCATATGCAATACAATCCCCATACATATGATCCATTTGATCACATCAAAAACATCTAACATGTCGATTATGGAATCTATTTATTCTTCTATGTATGGCTCTAGGAGTGAATCTTCTATGGTCAGATAAAGGGTTTTGTTTAATATATTTTGTAAGTATACTTTGAACTTGAACTTGATGTTCATGTTTACACTTGAATGTGGCAATTTCTTTCAATTCATTGGACAAAGTATCCAAACTTTCTTTCAAACTTGCAATTTCATAGTGAGTAGTTCCTTCCAAATATCTGAATTCATTATCAACTCGTGCATCTAATGACTTAATAGCTTTAGTAAATTGTGTCATTGTTTTAGTCAATATTGAGAGAAACAAGGTCAATGAGTCAAACTTTGAGTAAATATTTGTATCCATAGATGAAATTATTTGTGATTCCATATCATAAATAAGTTGTTTGAAATTAGGGTCTATCTTGTAATGTGTATAAGCAAGCAAAGAAAATACAAGTATGAATACCTTAAATTTCTTTTTCTTCATTTGACACGTCCATGGTGAGCCTTATCATGAACTCCTTATCACCAAAATTATGTCAAAACTTACCAAAAACTTGCACAAACTTATTAGCAAAAACACACACATGAATAAACCATTTCACATCAGGTTTAGAGATGTTGTGCAAATCTAGGTCTACACATAGGGTGCGCATAGCATACATGAATGTGACTAATTAGTTATGTGCGATCATCAAATTTATGATGGGAAGAGGTTGGCATGTTCTTGGAGAAGGAGAAATTTGTAAATAAACATGGCATAAACAATATTCTCTCTTGGCAAAAGCATAATCAAATTGGGATGAGTTATATAAAAAGGAATAGCATTAGAACTCATTTCAACACATATCTTAACATAATCCTTCATTATGCTTTTTCTCTTATAATATAAGATAGGGAAATACAACAATATCTTTGACGTTGACAATAATAATCGTAATCTGAATCTTAAAGTCCAAATATGTTTTTTGCTCAAATGTATTATGGTTTTAGCTATGGAAAGGAAGAAACAATAGATAGTACGGATATGAGTTTTAATCGACCAACCAAATTCGTATGTTGTGATTCAGAGAAAGCAGAAAATTCTTTCAGATGTCTAAATGTAAACAAAGGATTTTGGGAGTGTGGATGTTATCGTTAGTGTCCATGTGAAAGGTCAAATAGACATTGAACACTTTTGTATATGTTCTTTAAATAAAACATATAGTGACATGGTCGACCACAGACTCTCAGTTCGAGCACATTTGTAACACCTAAGAAGTTTGTGATGGTGCTCCATGTGTACTGTGTTTTCTGTGCATTCTGCAGCCTCTGTGTAGACTACCGTGTGTAGTGCCTAGAGCTGCATTATCTACTCTGAGGATGTCATCATGGAGCTCTCGAGAACGAAAGTGCATTGTGGTGTAGTGCCATCTAAATACTTCAGTGAAAAATTGCTATGCACAGATGTTGATATGAGCAGTAATTTTCGAATCACTTTTGTGTTGTATCAATCAAAATAGAAGGAATAATTCATAGGTATAGAAAATATAAATGTTCCTCTTTCTCCATTTGTAAAGAGCAAGGCATTAATAGTTGGGCTCCATCTGCAATAGTGCTAGATTGGATCTAAAAAACTTTCAAAAACCATGGATAAATGACTAAAGAACAACCAATCATTGGTAATTGAATTATGTTGGATGGTGTCTTCCAGGGATTTGGGCATCTCCGATTGAAATTTTGGAATTGGAAAGTATGAGAAGAATTGGTTGAGAATTCAGAAATGTCTGATTCTATGACTATGATGATTGTTGTTGTTGTTGTTGTTGTTGTTGTTGTTGTTGTTGTTGTTGTTGTTATTGTTATTGTTGTTGTTGTTGTTGATGTTGTTGTTGTTGTCTTTGTGTCTTTGAGAAGCTTCTTCTTCCGTAGCCTTTTGTCGACATTCAACTTCAACAGCCATAGTATTTGCATCCTATTGTTGTTGTCAAAGATCCACCTCTGTTTGCTTCTTCATTCTCCAT
The DNA here is from genome assembly GCA_020310875.1 of Ceratopteris richardii. Taxonomy (NCBI): domain Eukaryota; kingdom Viridiplantae; phylum Streptophyta; class Polypodiopsida; order Polypodiales; family Pteridaceae; genus Ceratopteris; species Ceratopteris richardii. The sequence goes on from CM035438.1 coordinate 5,541,040, forward strand.
TGTCGTTGTTCTTCAGCATGCCGGAGTGCGGCTTGCACAATATTGACCCGAGCTTGTTTCTCTACATTCAAAGGGTCTCTTAAGTCCAAAGCTGGTCCTTTACCTTGTCGTTTACCTGCTTGAAGAAAAGTTTGCTTCATTAACAACAATGAAGTGTCGCAATGCAGGTAAAGAGAGTGGGAGGGTGCTCACAGTGTATGTGAATGTGACTACCTACCACAGTGTATGTGTATGTGAATGTGAATGTGTATGTGTATGTGTATGTGTATGTGTATGTGTATGTGTATGTGTATGTGTATGTGTATGTGTATGTGTATGTGTATGTGTATGTTGTGAAGAGAGATGGTGGATGCAATCCAAAGATGAGTAGGTGCCGCTACAACCAGCTTCACACCAGCCAACTGAGACTTCAGAGTTGATTAGTAGACCCTTTGAGCTTCCTAAATCCACCAAAATATCAGCCAAGTACTTTGGAACATGTATCCCAAAAGTTTAAGTCAAGACCGACAAGTTGCGAAATGACTAGCTCCCAAAACTTGCTATTTTTGGACATACACCTGCTGGAAAAAATGAACAGTGCTCTCAACCTGGAAGGAATTAGAAAAATTCCTTTTGGGCATAGCAAATAGACTTAGCAAGCTTCCTATTCCAAGTTAAAACACTTCAAATGATGGACTGAGCACTGAGAACAAGTTTCATCAAGTTCTGGAACATTCCCACAATTCTCGGGGCTCTGCAGAGATAGACCAGTAAGCAGTAAAATGCAGATATCTCCAAACGTATAAATCCAATGACCTTGAAAATTTATAGGTAGAAACTAGACAGTCAGAGCTATCCAACGCACTTTAAAACACTGAAAAAGGTTCAGTAAAACTCGAGATATGACCTTCTGAAGTTACTGCTCTGAGTGAGTATAGCAGAGAACAAAACAGAGAGGTAGATGATAATAAATGTATAGATTCACATATGATTACAACCACATTGGCAATGAATCTTTGCACAATGGGAGTAGAATGATAGAGCTATGGAGTAAGCTCTTCAATCTCTACAAAATGACATGAAGTGGTCACGTACAAGGCTTGCTAATCGCCTCTTCCTTCTTGCTCCTTTTATAGCTATTCTTGGAGGGAGTTTTGAATTCGAATTCGAATGGCTCCACCTAAAAGTGATCCCCAAAGTTAGGAGAGATTCCCTCAGCTCAAAAATTCGTGATTTTGGTAGTTGGAGCCACGAATTTGCTTTTACATCATGGATGAGGTAAGCCATCCTTTTACTTTTTTCTTTTTCCATTTACAAGAGATAAAATGTACTCTTTTACAAGAGGTGTTCACATGACTACTCATGTGACTTACAAATGAGGATAATATCAAGCATATCAAGCATGTAGGCTTGGGCAAAATGCACCAACAGCTCCCCCTCAAGCCTAACATGCTTGGCCTCCAAATAAGTCTTCAATTGTCCTTGATTTCCTGCAAACCAATCATCAACTTGAATCTACTTAATTTCATACCATCAAGAGCTTTCGTCAACATGTCTGCACATTGCATATCTGTAGAGACGTAGGATAGTTGAATATCCTTGCTCATTAGCTTCTCCCTTACATAATGGTAGTGGACTTCAATATGCTTGGTTCTAGCATGGTATACCGGATTAGCTGCTAGATGTAGTGAGCTTGTGTTGTCACCAAAAATGTGAGGTGTTGAAGAATGAAGTCCAAGATCTGTGTACAAAGATTTTAACCACATGATTTCTTGAGTTGCATTAGCCAAACCTCTATATTCAGCTTCAGTAGAAGATAATGCCACGGTTGGTTGCTTCTTCGATGACCAAGAAATGATTTTTGAACCTGCAAATGATATATACCCTGATGTGCTTCTTCTATCATCTTTAGATCCGGCCCAATCTGCATCTGAGTAGACCTTTAGCTCAATATCTGAAGTATATGAATAGAACAAACCTTCATTCATGGTCCCCTTTAGGTACTTGAGGACTCGCTTGGCCGCTTCCATATGTGGTCTTCTCGGCTTATGCATAAACTGACTCAATATGCTAACACTATAGCATATATCCACCCTTGTGAGTGTTGCATAGTTCAAACTTCCAACCAAGCTTTGATAGCTTGTGATGTCTTCAATTGGCTCTCCTTCATAAGCACTAAGCTTATGATTTTGCTCCATAGGTGTACCTGCACACTTTGTATTTTCCATCTTGAACTTGACGAGCATGTCATGGACATACTTCCTTTGTGTGATGTATATACCTGAATCTGTGTAGATCAACTCCAATCCAAGAAAATAAGTGAGTGGTCCGAGGTCACTTATTTTGAACTCCTCCTTCATTTGACTCTTTACCTGTTTGATTCCTTCAAGATCATTGCCTGTGATAATAATATCATCAACATACACACATAAATAGATCACTTCAGATCCATTCCTCTTTATGAACAAAGAGGTATCCGCCTTGCTAGCTTTGAATCCTTGGTCCTGCAAATAAGTAACCAATCTGAAATTCCAAGCTCTTGGAGCTTGCTTCAATCCATACAAAGCTTTCTTTAGTTTGCATACATAGTTAGGATGATGTGCATCCTCATATCCAGGAGGTTGTGCCATATACACTTCCTCAGAAATCCATCCATTCAAGAAAGCATTCTTTACATCAAGTTGATAAAGATTCCAATTTCTAGATGCAGCAAGACTAATGAGAACCCTAATTGTAGGCATTTTTGCAACAGGAGAGAAAGTCTCCTCATAATCAATACCATGGGTTTGAGCAAACCCTTTAGCAACTAACCTTGCTTTGTGTCTATTTATACTTCCATCTGGATTCCTCTTGATTTTGTATATCCATCGAGATCCGATTATCTTCATAGATGGCTTGTTAGGTACAAGCTCCCAAGTGTCATTCTCCTTCAAGGCTTCCATTTCTTCATCCATTGCATCTCTCCAAGCTTTCTTGCTTTGTGCTTCTTCGAATGTGGTAGGTTCTTCATTGGTTGAATCCTTTGCAATGTAGATTGAGTGCTTGGTGACCAAAGAAGTATCATAACCAAACCTCTCTGGTTTCTTCTTCTCCCTCGAAGACCTTCTAAGTGGTTGATGTGAGCTCTCGGGTCCATATGTAGCATCCTGCATCTTTGCTTTACCTTTGTTCTTCCATAGCTTTAGTCTTTCCAAGTCTTCTAGGTCAATCTCCGAATCACTTTCTTCAATCTGCTTTGGCTCCTTTGGTTGAAGTGATGGAAAATCTTCATCCAAGTCATATGGCAGCTTCACTTTCCTGTCATCATCAAACCATGATTTGTTTTCATCAAAAATTACATCTCTACTCACAGAAAATCCTTTATTGGTTGGATTGTACAATCTATATCCTTTTTGGTTTTGATCATAACCAATGAATACACACTTCTCTGCCTTGGGATCCAATTTCCCTCTTACTTGAGAAGGAATGTGAGCATAGGCTAAGCATCCAAAGATTTTACAATGCTCTAGACTAGGTCTTCTTCCATTCCACACTTCATATGGAGTGGTTCCATCTAGTGACTTAGATGGAAGTCTATTTATGAGATATGTGGCTGTCGACACAGCCTCTGCCCATAGGTAGTTCGGCAATCCCTTTTCGTTGAGCATGGACCTTGCAGCTTCGACGATAGCTCTATTCCTCCTCTCTGCTACACCATTGAGTTCAGGTGTATACCTTGTAGTGACTTCCCTTTTAATGCCTCTTTCATGCAAGAAGGCATCAAATTCAGAAGAGAAGTATTCTCCTCCACCATCTGATCTGAGTCTTTTCAAAGTCCTACCTGTTTGATTTTCAACAAGAGCAATATACTTCTTAAAGCAATTAAACACTTCATCCTTGTGCTTCATGAAAAACAGAATGGTCCACCTGCTACAATCATCTATGAAAGACACATAATATCTTGAGCCTGATATAGATGGCTCCTTACTTGGACCCCACACATCCGTGTGCACTAGATCCAAAGGATTTTGATACATATATCCTTTCTTATTGAAAGGTTGTCTATGAGCCTTGCCGAGTTGACAAGCTTCACACTTATAAATCATGTGTTGCCTTGTGATATTAGGCAAACCAAGTACACTTTGGTCCCTGCAAATCTGTTTGAGTGTCCTCTCACCAATGTGAGCAAGCCTTTTGTGCCATATCTCCAACTCTGTTAGAGTTTGAGATCCATAGCTAAACAAAGCTATGTTCTTTGTATCTTCCACTTCAAAAGTGAAAAGCCTTCCTGTCTTTTCTCCTTTGGCAATCCTTCGAAAGCCTTGCCTTGGGTCTTCAACATATGCTCCAAATCGATTGAATCTAACCTGCAATCCTTTTTCAACAATCTGTCCAACACTTATTAAATTTTTGGTAATTGTAGGGACATACAAGACTTTGCTTAAGAGGTTCATATTCCCATCTGATGTCTTCACATTACCTATCTTCTCCACTGAGTGCTTTGTGTCATCTCCTGTCTGCACTTCATGCTTGTTATGAGGATCTTCCAAATCAGAAAGTAAAGCCACATTTCCTGCTACATGGTTCGAGCATCCCGAATCAATGTAAAATATGTGATCATCATCCTTACCCTTCTTCGTTGATAGATTCATAATCAATAATGAATCTTCTTGACTTTGGTCCTCTGCATAGTTATTGTAATCTCTTCTTCCTCTATGGCCACTTTGATAGTTGTTGTTGTTGTTGTAATTGTTGTTGTAGTAGTTGTTGTTGTAGCCTCCATTGTACCTGCCTCTATTTGATCCATAGCCACCTCTATTGAATCCTCTTCCTCTTGAGTTCCTTGGATTCCTGAAACATTCTTCAGTAGTATGGTTAGATAAGCCACATATGTTGCAAGGTTGAGATGATTGGAATCTCCCCCTGCCTTGCTTTCCACCTCTGCCTCTTCCTCTAGCTCTTCCTCTACCTGCAAAGTTTGCTTGGAAAGAGCTTCCTTCATCTTCATTCTTCCTATTCTTTGACTTGTCCTTGACCTTAGCTTTATCAGAATATAAGGCAGAAGTTTGATTACCTCTTGAGGACTCACCACCTTTGCTAATCTTTGCTTCATGAGTGAAGAGTTGGCCCATGAGTGTGTTGAGGTCAGGTACATGCATATCCATGTATAAATCCATGGCTGTTGTGAATGACTCCCACTTGTCGTCTGCTTTGATTCCATTCATGATTTGTCTTATGATTTGCTCCTCTTCAATTACCTCTCCAATGCTTCCAATTTGGTCGGAAATCTCCTTCATCTTTGTGACATAATCAGTCACATTTTGCTTCGGGCTTTTCTTCATTGTTGTGAACTCCATCCACAATTGGTTCTTCCTTGCTCGAGTGTTGGAAGAGAAGAAAGAAGCAAGTGCATTCCAGGTTTCTCTTGATGTCTTGCATCCCTTGACATGAGGTAAAAGAAAATCAGAGATTGAGTTTAGAATATAAGACCTTGCAAGTGCATCCTTCGAACACCAATTCGAAAGTCCTTCCACTTCTTCATGTGATGGTTGCCCTTTGTTCCTCATGGTTGGCATTGCTTCATCTCCGGATATGAATCCATATAGATTCCTTCCTTGAAGGTAAGCCTCCATCCTTAGAGACCATGCCGGGTAGTTGTTTCGATCCAATTTGTCAATTGTTGATGGAAATCCATCTCCCATGTTGCTTGACTATGCTCTGATACCACTGTGAAGAGAGATGGTGGATGCAATCCAAAGATGAGTAGGTGCCGCTACAACCAGCTTCACACCAGCCAACTGAGACTTCAGAGTTGATTAGTAGACCCTTTGAGCTTCCTAAATCCACCAAAATATCAGCCAAGTACTTTGGAACATGTATCCCAAAAGTTTAAGTCAAGACCGACAAGTTGCGAAATGACTAGCTCCCAAAACTTGCTATTTTTGGACATACACCTGCTGGAAAAAATGAGCAGTGCTCTCAACCTGGAAGGAATTAGAAAAATTCCTTTTGGGCATAGCAAATAGACTTAGCAAGCTTCCTATTCCAAGTTAAAACACTTCAAATGATGGACTGAGCACTGAGAACAAGTTTCATCAAGTTCTGGAACATTCCCACAATTCTCGGGGCTCTGCAGAGATAGACCAGTAAGCAGTAAAATGCAGATATCTCCAAAATTATAAATCCAATGACGTTGAAAATTTATAGGTAGAAACTAGACAGTCAGAGCTATCCAACGCACTTTAAAACACTGAAAAAGGTTCAGTAAAACTCGAGATATGACCTTCTGAAGTTACTGCTCTGAGTGAGTATAGCAGAGAACAAAACAGAGAGGTAGATGATAATAAATGTATAGATTCACATATGATTACAACCACATTGGCAATGAATCTTTGCACAATGGGAGTAGAATGATAGAGCTATGGAGTAAGCTCTTCAATCTCTACAAAATGACATGAAGTGGTCACGTACAAGGCTTGCTAATCGCCTCTTCCTTCTTGCTCCTTTTATAGCTATTCTTGGAGGGAGTTTTGAATTCGAATTCGAATGGCTCCACCTAAAAGTGATCCCCAAAGTTAGGAGAGATTCCCTCAGCTCAAAAATTCGTGATTTTGGTAGTTGGAGCCACGAATTTGCTTTTACATCATGGATGAGGTAAGCCATCCTTTTACTTTTTTCTTTTCCATTTACAAGAGATAAAATGTACTCTTTTACAAGAGGTGTTCACATGACTACTCATGTGACTTACAAATGAGGATAATATCAAGCATATCAAGCATGTAGGCTTGGGCAAAATGCACCAACATATGTGTATGTTGTATGTGTATTATGTGTATGTGTATGTTGTATGTGTATGTGTATGTGTATTTGTGTATGTGTATGTGTATGTGTATGTGTATGTGTATGTGTATGTGTATGTGTATGTGTATGTGTATGTGTATGTGTATGTGTATGTGTATGTGTATGTGTATGTGTATGTGTATGTGTATGTGTATGTGTATGTGTATGTGTATGTGTATGTGTATGTGTATGTGTATGTGTATGTGTATGTGTATGTGTATGTGTATGTGTATGTGTATGTGTATGTGTATGTGTATGTGTATGTGTATGTGTATGTGTATGTGTATGTGTATGTGTATGTGTATGTGTATGTGTATGTGTATGTGTATGTGTATGTGTATGTGTATGTGTATGTGTATGTGTATGTGTATGTGTATGTGTATGTGTATGTGTATGTGTATGTGTATGTGTATGTGTATGTGTATGTGTATGTGTATGTGTATGTGTATGTGTATGTGTATGTGTATGTGTATGTGTATGTGTATGTGTATGTGTATGTGTATGTGTATGTGTATGTGTATGTGTATGTGTATGTGTATGTGTATGTGTATGTGTATGTGTATGTGTATGTGTATGTTGTTATGTGTATGTGTATGTGTATGTGTATGTGTATGTGTATGTGTATGTGTATGTGTATGTGTATGTGTATGTGTATGTGTATGTGTATGTGTATGTGTATGTGACTACCTCCAGTGGCGAGGACACCTACCACTAGTGGACTCTAGTGGAAGGTGCTAAAGCAATGGTGGAGATCGCACATGCACATGTGGACTTCAATTAATCCTTTTTTATTCAAAAAGCTATATATGCAGGCATAAGGTTGGGAGGAGAGTCCTCTCTCAAGCATGTGTGGTGGTCCTAATGATCCTAGTTCATTACAAATATGAAGCTAATGTTTGAAGACTTGGAGCTCAAAGAAGGGATATTACTTCTTGGCTTTCAACCTCAATGTTGGTAGCAACCAAGGCAGTCAAGGTGGCATTACAAGATAAGTAAGTTGTCGAAGCGAATCAAAACAAAGGGAGAGTCAAGCAAGACCAAGCAGGCATAGTAGTCAATAAAGATCAGGCAACTAGGCCTACCTAATTTTTCAAAGGATAACTCTTTTACAACTGTGTTTTTAATGACTACACACCCTTGTAAATATCGTTTTTGATGATTCTTACTCCATTTTATGCAAGCCGAGGAGTCCTTGATCTTGAGGAGTATTAGATCAAAGTACCTACAAATTTTCATATTTTTTAAAGCTCATTTGAGCCCCCAAATCAGCCTAGGAACCTATTTTTTAACTAGGCCAGACACTAGGTCTAGATAGGGCCAAAACTAGTCAAAAACTATAAAAGGAGCTAGAGAGCTCATTTTTGGGGTTAGCAAAATGGGAATTGAGGTGAACAAAAGAGCTCGTAATCTTGTTTTTGGCCAATCAAAGATTCCATTGCTCCATCTCTTTGTCTTGTCTTGCGTGCATGTGTATGTATGTGTGTGCATGCTTGTATGCTTCTCACTCACACACTTGTGCCTTCACTTGCTCATGATCGTCATACCCTTCTTTGGTACTTGCCATTGTGCTAGAGTGACACCAAATTTGGCACTGTTGCCGGGGATTGAGCTTTGAGGACAAGCGTGTGATAGTAAGTCGTAGAGATGTGACATTGGAATCATAGGCAATCTCTTACTTTTTACTTTTCTACCTCCTTTGTTTTGTTTTGGACTCCAAGTTGTCCTCTCCAATCATGAAGTAACAAAGAATCAACAAATCATCTTTATTTTGTCAATCCTAGGAATATCCATAAGACCACAGCCCCTTCAAGATAATAGATTCAAGGAAATAAGAGATTGATGGCTGGATTGCTGAGAGAAATTGAAGATGAAGAGAAAATCTTGAGTTTACCATAACTAAGGCAAATCTCCATCATTTTCTATGTTCTTTATGTCAAAATCATGCCATTTCATTAGCAGAATACAAATATGAACTCAAAACTGAAAAATATCACCTGTATCACAAAGACGAGACAATCGCGATTCTGTACCAACAGACGATTTTCACAATTTTGGAACTTCCTTCAGTCCTTTCCACTCATTTACAGCAATAGGTCTCTCTCTTCATACAACTTACTCAGTAATACACAAATATGACTCACAAATCTCCATGATTAAGCAAGAGACAAGCTCACACATCAAAAGAAATACACTCAACAGGAGAAAACACGATTTTGCAGAAACTCTTTCTTCTCTATTGATAGCCTGAGCAAATAACTAACCAACCTCTCCAAAATAGAGAAAATTGACTTATATACATTTTCAAGTGTCCCTTTTCACACTTGAAATTAGGTCTTTTTCCCTAATTTTCTAAAAAATGCTATCTAAGAGTTTCTAAAAATTCTACAAAAATTACATGAGATCCTCAACCACATAAGGAAGACTCTTCCTTATTTTTACAATCATTGCATAAATATTTTACAAATTTTTTGACTTTTTACTAATTTTTTACATCAAAAATGCTCTTCCAAAAATACACCTTCCAACATCCTTCATCATCACCATCAGTATCTCTACTCTCCATCTCCTTCCATCATCATCTTCACCATTTTGTTCATATCCCCACACTCCATCTCCATTTCCTCATTTCACTTGTGAGCGTGAGAGAGAGAGAGAGAAAGCAAATTTGTGTGCATTGTTTTTGCATGTTTCTTGAGCATTCTTGCAAGTATCGGCATCCACAATAGCTGTAGTAGCTCCAACAGGTCCAGAAAACCTTTGCATAGGTCCCGAGGTGTTGGCCTCTATCCATCACAAAAGACAAAAAAATCAGTCTTTTGGTAAAACTAAGTGCAACATCATAGAATAGAGGCCTTGCACATCACATATCCACAAAAATTTCAAAAAAAGTTAAATTTTCTCTATCCATCATGATAGACAACATCCATTGTGATAGACACTGTCCATCATGAAAGACAGCCTATTCATTGCGACAGACAAAACACGATGGATTGCCTATCCATCACGACAAATAGCATCCATCACAACGAACACCCTTCTGTTGGTGCAAGTCAATCAACAATTGAAGTTCTGATGAAGGATTGAAGTCAAGGTTTGAAGAAAAGATCAATTTATGAAGCATGAAGAAAGCACATATGAAGACTTGTATACTTATGTACATTAATTTAGAGATAGCTCACTTTGGGGCAAATATGCGAGAGTGTAAGAGAGCAAGAATTTAGAAGAATTAGAAGTCATTAGACACTTGTGAAGTGAGAAAGATAGCTCTCTCATCCAGATGTAAAGTTTTCCAGAAATAAAAAAAATTGCGCCCAATATTTCTGAGAGTTCTCCTTCTGTATTGAATCTTTTGTGAAATGCTTTTGTACAAGTCTAAGTCTATAGGTGATTGACCTTTGTACAAGATTTCAGCTTTTAATTTTAATCAGGCTGAGACAATTGAGTGTAGGAACATTTACATATGTAAATGTAAAGAAGTAAAGTTGCAGGAGGTGCAAAATTTGATGCTAATGTTTTGTTCAGTTCTCCTTCCATAGTGTAAACTTTTGAGCAAGCAAGCACTCATTCTTTAAGTTGGAAGGTAAGCTACCTATGACTAAAAGCATTTGATAATTTCTAGTTTGGGAGAACCAATCTTTAAAAGTTGCAGGTGTCAAAGTCAGTTGTAAAGAACTACAGTTTTAGACATAGGTGATTTGTTGAGATCATTTCTCAAGATCTACTGAGTCTTTTGGAATGATTTAACTTGGAGAAGGTGCGCAAACTGTAGACAACACCTTGTGCAAAGTTTTATCACAAACTTTACACATGTGATAAGTCGATGAGAGAGTTGTGTAGTAGACTTTCTGTGTAGTCATCTTCTTCAGAGTTTGTTCTAGATTTTGATAATTGAGCATTGATCCTCTAAATTGGTGAAGGTTTTGAGTTACTTTTGATATAGAGGTGCTCTAACTTCAAGAGTAGCTTGTTCTTTTGGAGATTAACACTCTCCATCAGCGGTATCAGAGCAGGAAGCATCAAATTGAAGAAGGGAGGACCCCGACTGCTGCAGTTATTAAGAATTAAACAATTGAAGATCCAAAAGGTAAAAGCTTGAAAGAAAATCTTGAGAAGTGTCAAAAGATATCAAGAAGACCAGAAGGAACTTCATTCAAAGTAAAGGTACACTTATTCCTTATAAAGGTTGAAGAATTTAATACACAGGTGAAGAAAGGATGGGAAATTCTCTTCAGATAGAGAAATTGGATAGAGAGAACTATCCAGCATGGTCAATGAAGCTCATCTTATGAGCAAAGACCTGATAGGTTATATCACAGGTGAAGAAGAAAAGCCTCAATTCAGAGATCCTAGTGTTCCAACTAGGGATGAACTATCAGAATTGAAGAATTGGATGAAAAGAGATGCTCAGGCTAGGAGCATTATCTACATGGGAGTCAATGACTACTTGCTACCTCACATTAGAGGTCTTGAAAGTGCAAGTGATATATGGAATGCTTTGGAGGAGCATTTCCAAAACACCACAAAGTCAAGGAAGGCATCCTTGTGGGCAGAGTCTACCACATTCAAGAAGAAGGCCTCTCAATCCATCTCAGATTATGTAACAAGGATGAAGGACATTGCAGATGCATTAGGAGCAGTTGATGAAGATATTGAGGAGGATAAATTGGTAAGGCAAATCCTCACAGGTTTCAGAGGTGATGACAAATGGAAGCCATTCATTTTGTCTACTGAATTTCACTAGATCATTTTACTCCTGATTTAAATCAATTGCTACGACACATGTTAACCTTTGAGTAGGATGTCAAAGGTGATGGTGATAAAAGTGCAGGTCAAGCAATGTTGGCAACATAGCTTTGATGACTGATTTGGAGAATAAGGTAACTAATCATGTAGTTCAAACAGGTGACAATACAAAGCACAATGTGAAATCAATTGGATCAGTAAAGGCCAAGGATGGAAGTACTCTTTTGAGTAAGGTCTTGTATGTTCCTACAATTCCAAAGAATTTGATAAGTGTAGGACAAATTGTTGAAAAAGGTTATGAAGTTAGGCCAACTAATGAAGGAGTTTTTGTGGAAGACCCTAGCAATGGGTATAAACAAATTGTTTCAAGGAAGAAAGAAGGAAGATTGTTCACATTGAAGATTCAAGGTAACATTGGTCATGCCTTGTTCACCTATGGAGAACATAAGATCTCTGAGTTAGATCTTTGGCACAAAAGGGTTGGACATTTCAATGAAAGAGGTATTAAAGATATGGTTAACAATGGTTCAGTGCTTGGATTGCCTAATGTTGCAGGTCAACATATGACATACAGATGTGAGGCATGTCAATTAGGTAAGGCTCATAAGCAATCTTATTCCAAGCATGGTTTTATGTATTCAGAGAAGCTTGAATTGGTACACACAGATGTGTGGGGACCATCAAAGGATTTCAGTATTAATGGTTCTAGGTATTATGTGATTTATGATGATGATGCTACCAGATGGATCACTATCTATGTGATCAAAGATAAGTCATAGGTATTCAATACATTCAAGCATTATCATATGTATGCAGAAAGAATTACAGGTCAAAAATTGAAGAGACTAAGGTCAGATGGAGGGGGAGAGTATTTTTCTAATGAGTTCAGTGACTACCTATGGAGTGCAGGTATAAAAAGGGAAATTACTTTCAAGTACTCTCCTCAACAAAATGGTGTAGCAGAAAGGAGGAATAGAACTCTTGTTGAGTTTGCAAGATCCATGATGAAGGAGAAAAATTGCCCAAATTATTTGTGGGTTCAGGCTGTAAATATAGCCACATATTTGGTCAATAGGTTACCATGTAAAGCATTGCAGGGTATGACACCATATGAAGCATGCTTGGGTAAGAGACCTACTCTAGATCATTGCAAAGTATTTTGATGTTTGGCATATGCATATGTGCCATCTCAATTAAGGCACAAATTGGAACCTAAAGCTGAAAAGTATTTGTTCATTGGATATGATGATAAGGAGATGGGATATAGGTTGTGGAGTCCATCCACAAAACAATTCCTTGTGTCAAAGGATGTTACATTTGATGAGCAAGGTACTTGGTATGCAGGTACAATCAATATTCATGCAAGTGATGAAGAAGTTGTGAACCAAAACAAAAGGTAAATCAAAGGTTTAGATATTTGATGAAGAGGAGAATAATGAAGTACAGGTTGAAGTTGAAGAAGTGCCAAGGTTTGATCCAAAATGTGATGAACCAGAAACCTCAAGAAGTGGAGAACTCAGAAGGTCATCAAGACACAAATGGCAACCTACAAGGTATAGCTATGACACTTCTTTTTTGGCTACCAAAGATTATGCTTATATGATAAAGGCAGATGAAGACCCTTGTACATATGAAGAGGCAAAAGGTAAGGAAAATTTGGAGAAAGCTATGTAGGAAGAGTATGATGCATTAATGGAAAATGAGACATCGGATTTGGTTCCTAAACCAAATAGTCAGAAGATCATTGGATGCAAATGGGTCTACAAGACAAAGAGGTATGCAGACGGAAGTGTGTCTAGGTATAAAGCTAGACTTGTTGTGAAAGGGTTTGCTCAGACATATGGAATAGATTTTGATGAGACCTATAGTCATGTGGCAAAGATGACAACCATCAAGACACTCATAGACATTGTTGCATGTAAAGGTTGGAGATTATGTCAATTAGATGTGAAGAATGTTTTTCTAAATGGTTACATTTCAGATGATGTTTTCATGGAGCAACCACAAGGATTCAGAGATGAAAGAAATCCAGATTATGTATGTAAGCTCAAGAGATCTTTGTATGGTTTGAAGCAGGCCCCAAGGGCATGGAATTATAGACTTGTGAAGTTCTTGAAGGAACTTGGTTTTCAAGTACCTAAAGCACATAGTAGCTTGCTTGTCAAAGCAGGTGATGATGGGTTCATTTATATGTGCATATATGTTGATGATATAATTCTTACAGGAATAGATGAGAAAGGCATTCAAAGGCTCAAGAAGCAAATGGAGAAAGAGTTCAAGATTAGTGACTTGGGAGACTTTTCATATTTCTTGGGCATGGAGATCTCATACACTCAACATGGAGTGTATGTAACTCAAGAAAGGTATTTGAAAAACTTGTTGATCAAGTTTAAGATGGATGATTGCAAGGTAGCACCTACTCCAATGGAGGTGAATCACAAATTGAGCAGATATGGAGGAGAAGAGTTCAAGGACATGAAGCTATATCAAAGTTTGGTTGGTAGTCTGATCTATGCTACATTAACTAGGCCTGACTTGCCATATGCAATAGGAGTATTATCTCAATTCATGCATTGTCCTAGGAAAGAACATTGGGTTTCAGGACAAAGGGTATTGAGGTACATTAAAGGTACACTCAAAGAAGGTTTGTATTATGGTTTTACATTAGATACAAACATCAAAATATATAGTGATAGAGATTGGGCAGGTAATCTTGATGATAGGAGATCAACTTATGGATACTTGTGTTATGTGGGAGATAAGTTAATCTCTTGGTGTTCAAAGAAGCAACACAAAGTTTCTTTATCATCCACAGAAGCTGAGTACAAAGGTATGGTTGAAGCTGCAAAGGAAGTGATATGGCTTAAGACTCTTATGAAGAGTTTTGACATCATTCAAAGTACACCCACTATTCATGGAGATAACATGAGTTCATTATATTTAGCTGCTAACCCTATTTTTCATGCCACGACTAAACATATTGAGATTTGCTATCATTTTCTAAGAGAGAGGATGATGGGTAAAGAGATTGAAGTCATACATACTTGAACAAAAGATCAGATAGCTGATATGCTAACCAAAAGCTTGGATGGACCAAAGCTACAGAGATTCAAAGACATGGCAGGTATAAAGAAGATAGAGAAAACCTCAATTGATGATTGAGGGGGAGTTGTTGGTGCAAGTCAATCAACAATTGAAGTTTTGATGAAGGATTGAAGTCAAGGTTTGAAGAAAAGATCAATTTATGAAGCATGAAGAATAGCACATGTTCAGAAGATGAAGACTTGTATACATATGTACATTAATTTAGAGATAGCTCACTTATACCTTTTGTTTGGTTATGAGCTTGTACATATTTGCCTATATATACAAGTAAAAAAGTCGGGGCAAATATGCGAGAGTGTAAGAGAACAAGAATTTAGAAGAATTAGAAGCCATTAGACACTTGTGAAGTGAGAATGATAGCTCTCTCATCCAGATGTAAAGTTTTCCAAAAATGAAGAAAAATTGCACCTGATATTTCTGAGAGTTCTCCTTCTGTATTGAATCTTTTGTGAAATGATTTTGTACAAGTCTAAGTCTATAGGTGATTGACCTCTGTACAAGTTTTCAGCTTTTAATTGTAATCAGGCTGAGAGAATTGAGTGTAGGAACATTTACATATGTAAATGTAAAGAAGTGAAGTTGTAGGAGCACAAAATTCGATGCTAATGTTTTGGTCAATTCTCCTTCCACAGTGTAAAGTTTTGAGCAAGCAAGCACTCATTCTTTAAGTTTGAGGGTAAGCTACCTATGACTAAAAGCATTTGATTAAACGGGTTCTAATTTGGGAGAACCAAGCTTTAGAAGTTGCAGGTGTCAAAGTCGACTGTAAAGAACTATAGTTTTAGACATAGGTGATTTGTTGAGATCATTTCTCAAGATCTACTAAGTATTTTGGAATGATTTAACTTGGAGAAGGTGCAAAATTGTAGGCGACACCTTGTGCAAAGTTTTATCAAAAACTTTACACATTTGATAAGTCAATGAGAGATTTACGTGCAGCAGACTTTCTATGTAGTCATCTTCTTCACAGTTTGTTCTAGATTTTTATGATTGAGCATTGATCCTCTAAATTGGCAAAGGTTTTGAGTTACTCTTGATATAGAGGTGCTCTAACTTCAAGATTAGCTTGTTCATTTGGAGATTAACACTCTCCTTCACCTTGTCCATTGCAATGGACAGAAATATTGTGATTGACACTTAAACATAGCAAAAATCCTATCCATCGTGATGCATAGGCCCACAATTGATAGAAAGCTATGCAAAAAACCAAAAAATTTCAGTCCATCACGATAGATAGGTATCCATTGTGACAAACATGTCCATTGTGATTGACATTATCCATCGTGAAAAATAGGTCACGATGGAGTTCTCAGTCCATCGTGATTGATAGCCTTGTCCATCACGATTGACAAGCGAATTCAACCAAATTTTAGGGTTTTTAAAATTTTCAAATTTTAGCTAATTTTGGTCATAAATTTCAAGTGATTGGAGCATTGTGAGGCCCCGAGGAAAATATTTCAAGAATTCTTATTTTCATGTTTGCTTGTTTTAACCCCAAAAACCTGAACCGACATAACTTTTTCATGTGAAATCCGTTTTTTGAGCTCTGGAGTGCATTGGAAAGCTCGTTTTGAGTCCCACACAACCTCAACTATTTTTCTTAAGAATAATGTGTTGCTTTCTAGATAGGGTAATTTGAAGTTGACCCTCATGTGGGATTAGGAAACCAAGGGAACTCTAGAGAATTTTTGTGTAATACATGGGGAAAACGGTCTTTAGAAACTGCCTAAGTCAAAATTGTTTTTCAATTAAAGTTAAAGTGTGATCTAACTGTGGGACTTTTACAGGTCCATTGAGAGCATCAAAGGGAAGCCAAATCAAGAGTGTGTTGCAAGCTTGAGACCGAGTGTCTTGAGCACTCAAGTGTGATCCAAGGGATAAGTGACTTGAGGTTGGAGCATTCTCAACCGCCTCAATCAATTCCTAGCTTAGGCTAAGTATGGTTAGTGGTATTGATTAATTAGGGCTACATTAGGCACGATGCAAGTACAATAACCCTAATTACTCAAGTGCAAGCATAAATAGTATGATTTTGCGATAAACTCTAAAGTAAAGGGACATAAATTGAGCGATCAAACTTTAAGTGTGATAAAACTCAAGTAATCCTAACAGTGATGTTGTATTGGACAAGACTTTCTACACAAAGAGTGAAGTAAAAAGAACAAGTGACTAATACGAAACAACTTTGCAACAATATTGTACTTGAGAAAATTGGGATAACAATCAAGGCTTATGAAGCTGAGATTAGAAAGGTATCTATGATGGGATAGACAAAGCATCAGATCTTCTAAAGCTAGTGTCAATTGTACAGCTAGGTCTTGGGCCCAACAATTAAGTGATTAGCCATAAATTCTAAGTTCAGAAATGAGTGACTCTGAGATGTCATATAGCATGGAGAGACAGGTAGGTAGCTCAGGAGTGTTGTACCTACAAAAATCAGAAGGGCCATACAAGACTCAACTGGAATATATCAAGACCAACTGATTAGGTGCTCACATCTATGAGAACGGTCTGATTAGATCTATTGTCCAAATGAAAAACCCATATCAACCTATTGGACTAGAACATCCAGTAGTCAATTTTGAAGATGGTTCATACATTGATAAAGAAGGAACCATGTATGTAGTCACCAACCAGCCAGATAGAACAAATGAATTTGCCAATGTAATCCTAGAGACAGAAATAGGTGACATAGAACAAGGGAATTTGGGAGGAGAGCCAAGAACGGAAAATCGGTCTTAACCAATATACTTGCACCATAATAGATTCCCTAGGATAATAAGCGTGTAGAATTGTTCTAGAATAGGGAAACAGATGAAGCATTTTACAAGTTTAAGACCAATCAACCTAGCAAAGTAGGACACATGATGATATATGAATTTAAAGATCCTAATACATGTTGATATATTTAGGTAGTGATGTGTGTGAACACACTAGGACCGTCGGGGCACTTTTTCCCCTCTTTTAGGAGGTTTTTTTCCCCCGGCTTATATATACGCCTATTGCCCTAATGGGCTACTTATCTTTGTACATTATATAGTAATACATTCAGTATTGTGTTGTGCTCCAAGCTTCTTCTCCTTCTTTGTGTTGTTCGTGTGCTTTCGTAGACGTCTATCTCAAACAATTGGTATCATAGCATGTGGTCCTTTCATCAAGGGCACTGTCGACACTCCTCCGATCGACACTCCTCTGGGATGAAAGGCAATCCAAATGCCTTGTCATTTGTGTAGTTAGTCTCTGTTCTGTTGCATGAAGATCAATCCATGCAGAATAGGTCCATTATGTGTGTTGCAGATAAAGCTTTCTTGGCTAGTCAAAAGGACAAAGGAAAATGGATCTCTTCAAGTAGTAAGCAGAAATCTACAAATGTTGCATATTCGAAGAAGGAAGATAAAGATGAGAAGAAATAAGAAAAACAGAAATTGTTTTGCAAGTACTGTAAAGGGAATGATCATATCATAAAGAACTGTCCAAAACTGGCTGCTAAAGAGGCAAAGAAGAAAGAGGTTGGAATGGTTGTTGTAGAGGCCTCTACACCAAAAACAAAGTCTGCTAATCTTGTGCAGGAAGAAGAATGGGTGTTTACTACTATCTGCAATTTTGACCCATATTCTCATGAGCAGTGCATGTCTGCAGTAGACTCAGGTGTTTGGTATTTTGACAGTGGTGCAACCAAACATATTACCTCGCAACGTAGTTTCTTCTCTTCACTCGAGCCTGCCCCTACAGGGAATACTGTTACATGCAGCAACAACTCCTCTTATCCTGTTATGGGAGTTGGTAAGATCATTTTGACTACTGCTGATCGTAGTTCTTTCACTTTGTCAGATGCTTTATTTGTGCAAGGGATCAAGAAGAACCTGTTATCAGTTTCAGCATTAGCCACGATTGGCTTGCTTGTGAAATTTGTTGATGACAGGTGTAGAGTTCATGATCTGTCAAATGGCGATGTGATTATTGCTTTTGGCATTTTATGTCGTGGGTTGTATAAGCTCATAGACTATGAGAGATCTCTTAATGACTCGGCATGTGCAGTACATGATTCTCAGGCTATGTCAGATGCAAAGCGTTGGCATGCATGCTTTGTTCATCTGAATATTGCTAGTTTTCTATGCCTGCAAAAATCTAAAATGGTGTTCTCTTTGCCCAAACTTGAGGCACCTGGAAAACATGTTTCTGAAGGTTGTATTTAGGGCAAAATGCAGTGTTCCTGATTTCCAAGAGATGGTTCAGTTCGGGCTACTCATTTCCTATGCAGACACCTTCTTTTGGAAATTATCTTTACTTCGTGACTTTCATTGATGATTTTTCCAGGCATGCATGGGTATATCCATTGAAGGCAAAGTCTGAAGTGTTCATGTGCTTCAAATAGTTTTTGGTTTTGGCTGAAAATCTATCAGCATGTAAAATGGGCACCCTCCGTTCAGATCGAGGGGGGAATATATGTCTTCTGATTTTTATGCACTTCTGGCTAAATGTGGGATAAAACACCAGTGTATAGTGTTGTATACACCTCAACAAAATGGAGTTTCTGAACAAAAGAACATGTCACTCATGGAGATGGGGAGGTGTATGGTCAAGAGTCAAGCTTGAGGTTGGCATGTGTGCAGCATATGTACTTAACAGGTGTCCTACTAAAGCATTGCAGTCTATCACCCCATATGAGGCTTGGCATGATCGCAAGCCATCTGTTGCTCATCTGCGTGTTTTTGGTTGTTTGGCATATGCATTAATGCCTGAACAAGTTGTTTAGCATATGCATTAATGCCTGAACAACATCACTGAAAATTGGATGATAAAGAAGTAAAATATATTTTTGTTGGGTACAGTTCTGAAAGTAAAGGCTATCGTCTGTATCATCCACAGACTAAACGCATTCTGGTTAGCCATGATGTTGTTTTTGTGGAAGATGCTACTCAGCCATTGCTTTCATGTACTAAGGAAACATCTGTTAGCTCCAAAGACATGTATGATACTTTACTGCCTCTTTTTACAGGTGGACAGTCTAGTGCTGGTCCCAATGAGGCAAGTTCTTAGCCTTTGCAGGTTTCATGTGATGGTGTAGATAATTCCATTCCTGATGCAGATTTACATGATGCACTAGTTGATGAGAGAGCTGATATTGAGCAGGCAAAAACTATGCCAAAATGGCTTGTGCAGACTTTGTGTGACATCAAATCAGATGCACCTTTGTCATATCATACTCATTCAGGCTCTCATAGTGCCTCTTTTGCATCATATTGCTATGCTATGGCTGCATCTAGTCTCTGTGATGAGAATGAGCCTGTTTCATATGATGAAGCACAAAATTCAGAAAATTGGATGGTTGTTATGCAATCTGGATATGATGCTATAATGAAGAATGGTACTTGGTATTTATGTGACTTGCCTCCTGGCAAGAAGGCCATTGGGACTAAGTGGGTATACAAGCTGAAGCATAAGCCTGATGGTACAGTTGATAGGTATAAGGCTAGACTTGTTGCAAAGGCTTATGCGTAGGAAAGAGGCATTGATTTTGACGAGACCTTTGCACTTACTTGCCGAATGACTTCAATTCGTAGCATCTATGCACTTGCAGCTCATCATGGTTGGAATGTACATTATTTGGATATCAAAAGAGCATTTCTGAATGGCGACTTGCATGAAGAAGTGTATGTTTTTCCGCCTCGTGGCTTTGTGCAGAAAGGGCATGAGAACCAGGTGTGCAGGTTAAAGAAGGCATATATGGCTTAAAGCAAGCACCATGTGCTAGTATGAAAAGATACATGTGTTGGAAGGTGTATTCTTGGAAAAGCATTTTTGATGTAAAAAAATTAGTAAAAAGTCAAAAAAAACTTGTAAAATATTTATGCAATGGTTGTAAAAATAAGGAAGAGTCTTCCTTATGTGGTTGAGGATCTCATGTAATTTTTGTAGAATTTTTAGAAACTCTTAGATAGCATTTTTTTAGAAAATTAGAGAAAAAAGACCTAATTTCAAGTGTGAAAAGGGACACTTGAAAATGTATATAAGTCAATTTTCTCTATTTTGGAGAGGTTGGTTAGTCATTTGCTCAAGCTATCAATAGAGAAGAAAGAGTTTCTGCAAAAATCGTGTTTTCTCCTGTTGAATGTATTTCCTTTGATGTGTGAGCTTGTCTCTTGCTTGATCATGGAGATTTGTGAGTCACATTTGTGTATTACTGAGTAAGTTGTATGAAGAGAGAGACCTATTGCTGTAATGAGTGGAAAAGGACTGAAGGAAGTTCCAAAATTGTGAAAATCATCTGTTGGTACAGAATCGCGATTGTCTCGTCTTTGTGATACAGGTGATATTTTTCAATTTTGAGTTCATATTTGTATTCTGCTAATGAAATGGCATGGTTTTGACATAAAGAACATAGAAAATGATGGAGATTTGCCTTAGTTATGGTAAACTCAAGATTTTCTCTTCATCTTCAATTTCTCTCAGCAATCCAGCCATCAATCTCTTATTTCCTTGAATCTATTATCTTGAAGGGGCTGTGGTCTTATGGATATTCCTAGGATTGACAAAATAAAGATGATTTGTTGATTCTTTGTTACTTCATGATTGGAGAGGACAACTTGGAGTCCAAAACAAAACATTTTTTGGCGCCGTTGCCGGGGAATATTCCAAGAACTTCTTTGAAGTTGGACCTTTGCTGGATCTTCAGTTGATGATGGTGAACAAGGTAAAGCTCATCAATTAGGAAAAGTGCACATGGATAGGTAGATATCATTGTTTGTCTTTAGGGAAGAAGAAAGCAATGGATGTCTTGTAGAAGTGGAAGTGCTGAAATCTTTGTAAATTGATAGTTGCTCATCATATTGGTGAAGTAAAAGTGCAGGTGTGTGGAGGATTTGAGCCAAGGAGCTGAAGATGGAGGTAACTTGAATCTATTTTTGCATTTCTAGATTTCTTTTTGCCCAAGTACTAGACACCATGGGTGATCTTGGGAAGATAACATGGTGTTATTAAGGAAAGGACAATTAAAGTAGCTAGATGTAAGAATGAGGGATTCAGTTGTTCACCAAGTCTGAGCATTAAATCTTGAGTTGTTCTGCATTTTGAAAAAAACATATGATTGAGTTTATCTTTACAAAATTTGATTGCCTTTCATAACACTTTTTCATTGGAGAACCTTTCTTTGGTACTTTAGTGATAGCTAAGGACATAGAAACTCATAACCAATCAAGAACCATAGGATCAGTTGATTTCCAAAACCAGAAACCCTAAGTAAAGTGTTCACCTTTATTTTTAGGCAAAAATACCAAACAAATTCACAAAACTCATAAAAAACAATCAAACAAATTTCTTTTCTTGATAAGAAGTTGAAGTGAGTTGTTGTGGTTAGGAGTGATTGTGGAAAACTGGAAAAGAAAACAAAAAATGATCAAAAAACCAGAAAATTAAAAAACACGATTCTCTGCACAGAATCGCGACTTTCTGAAAAAAGTGATTGATTTTGAAATAACATTTTAAGTGAAAGTTGAATTGAAGTTGTTGAAGGGTTTTGAAGGTAATCAAGAAGAAAAAACTACTCAAAGTGGCATAAAATCAAAAATAGAGAAAAACACGATTTTCTGCACAAAGTCGCGATTCTCTGAGGAAGATTGTGACTTTGGTGCAAAAATTCAGGAGCAGAGTTAATTACAAAGAAAAGAAGGAATTGAAGCAAAACAAAGAGAAAGAAAGCTTAAAAAATAAAAAAGTTATCAAAAAACCCAGAAAATTAGAAAACACGATTCTCTGAACAGAATCGCGATTTTCTGTAAAAAGTGTTGTTTTGAAATAACTTTTCAGGTGACTCATGTATTGAAGTTGTGAAGGAT
This sequence comes from Ceratopteris richardii, assembly GCA_020310875.1. Lineage (NCBI taxonomy): Eukaryota > Viridiplantae > Streptophyta > Polypodiopsida > Polypodiales > Pteridaceae > Ceratopteris > Ceratopteris richardii. The sequence continues at coordinate 5,563,521 of CM035438.1, forward strand.
ATTGAGAGAAGGCAAGGACATAGAATACTCAAAATTTGCACAAGAAAAGATCTACAGAAAAAACACGATTCTTTACACAAAATCGCGATTTTCTGTAAAGAAAGTTTTTTGGAATCTGTGGTAAATTTGGGTACATTGAGATAAGGAAGTGTAAGGAAGATTAGGTGGATTGAGTAAGTGAAGAGGAATAATTGAAAGAGTGTGAAAAACTGAAACTTGAACAAAATCGCGATTTTCTGAGTACAAAATCGTGATTTTTTGAGCACTATATAAGCAGATAATTGAAGAAAAAACTCATTTGAGAGAGAGTGAGGGAGAGAGAGAGTGAGCAGAGCTGCCAGAATCGCGACTTTCTGCAAACAGTGGACTTTGGAGCAATTTTCACCCAAGCAAGAAAGGTAAGAATCCTAACATCATTTTTGAACACATATTTTTGGTTTTAAGTGGAAAATAACATCAAAAAATAGAAAAAAATCAGAGGAGGACAGAATCGCGATTTTCTGAATTCTTGAGTTTTTACTAAGGAATCATTAGTTTTTGCTTTAGTTGCTTCATTGCATGTTAAAATTTTGATAAGGCGATTCTATAGGTGAAAAAATATTGAAAAAAGCAATAAGTTGAAAATCTGTCAAATTTTGGACAAAATCGCGATTCTGAGTTTTCACTCAAAATCACGATTCTGTGAAAAGTGCCATCAACATCGCGATTCCCAGAACGCGACTTTCATAAGAAAATCGTGTTTTTTACAATCTGTGAGCAATCACGATTGTCTGGGAACAAAATCGTGGAAAACACGATTTTGTAAACAAAATCGTGAAAAACACGATTTTGACACAAAATCGCAAAAAACACGATTTTGACACAAAATCGCAAAAAACACGATTTTGACACAAAATCGCAAAAAACACGATTTTGAACACAAAATCGCAAAAAACACGATTTTGAACACAAAATCGCAAAAAACACGATTTTGACACAAAATCACAAAAAACACGATTTTCACACAAAATCGTGAAAAACTCGATTCTGAACACAAAATCATGAAAAACACGATTTTCAACAGAAAATCGTGAAAAACTCACAAGTAGGTACAAAATCGTGAAAAACTCGATTTTGAACACAAAATCGTGAAAAACACGATTTTCAACAGAAAATCGTGAAAAACTCACAAGTAGGCACAAAATCGTGAAAAACCCCAAATCCATCAGAAATTCGTGGAAAAATCTAATTGCATCATAAAATCGTGAAAAAACACGATTTTCATCTGAAAATCGTGAAAAAACACTACTGGCAGTAGAAAATCGTGAAAAAACCCTAAATTCATTAAGAAGTTGTGAAAAGCACAAAACATAGGAAGAAAATTAAAACACACACAATTTTGGACAAAAAATTGTGGAAAACCAATATATTGGTTAGGAAACTGTGACAAACACTCTTTTGAGTATTAGAAATTTGTCAAAAATAGTTGAATGATACTAAGGTCTGGAAATAAAATAAATTCACTTCCTAAACAAGACCTAACAAGGAAGGAAAAAGAGCCAGGAAGTAGTAAAAGATCAGAAAGAAGTTTAGGCCAAGAAAATAATATGGAAAACCTAAATGAAACAAATGAGTCAATAGAAACTGGGGATTTTAGAAACATCCTTAAATACATGTATACAAATAGGTTTGGAACCTATGTATACCAGGATGGAATGCATAAATTCCTCATTAGACTGAGAAATTTAGAAGTTCCCCTGAATATAACTCCAGTAGCCCAATTCAAAGATGGAAGATATGAAGACAGGCAAGGATGTGTATACATCTTCTCTCAAGACCCAGAAAATTCAAATGATCTAGGGCAATGTGCTGACAAAGGACCTTGGGAACATAACATGGGACAACCAGATATACCTAGACCAAATGAAAACTACACTAATAATGAGCAGCATCATGGGAGAAGGACACATGCTTCACCAAATCCCTTTGACAAAGAACTAGAAGGATACAATGACTTCCCACTCAGAAGAAGACCTCATTGGCAACCTCAGGGTAGGATGCTTAGACCATACCAAGTAGCCAAATGCATGAAGAACCAATATGAAGGGTATTCAGATCCTCATGCTCATGCTGCAGAATTTAGACAACTGATTAGAGCAGAGGAAGTAGAGGATTACAAGGTACAATTTGAGGCATTTGGTCTAACCCTAACAGGGCCAGCCTTATCATGGTTCATTCCTTTGAGAAAAGAAATGTACCTAGACATTGAATCTTTCTTAGAAGCTTTCATTGGTGAATTCTCTAAGACTGGAATCAAACATAGTACAGCCACATTGATACACAGCTTCAAACAACAAAAGGAGGAAAATGTTAGAGAAGCAGCCAGAAGGTTTAAACAGTACATTGATAGATGCCCAAGAGAAGAAGTACCTTCCATGGCAAAACAAGTATCCTTATTCATTGAGGGTTTGAGAAGTGCCCAATTAAGGACCCTAGTGTACTATAGGAGATGTCCTGATTTAGCAGCCTGTGTTAAGGAAGCAATAGATTTGGAGGACAACAGAGGTCAAGATTTGTTAGCATTTGATCAACCCAGATCTTATGAAGACAAAATTCCTCCAGCAGAAGAGTTGGCTCAGGCTATTGCTAAAGCCCTAGAGGTAAGCACTAAAACTAATCTGATAAACTCTAGGATAAACACAAACAAGAAATGTTATATTTGTGGAGAAAATCATCTGGCACAACAATGCCCTTATCAGAAACCACAACACTTACAAGATAGGAAGACACTCAAGTATTGTACATTAGAGAGAAAATGGACAAACCATACCAGGGAGGAATGCTTCTATAACAAACAACCTGTCAAGGAAAGAGACTACATGGCTCAGAGGGAATCAGGTTATACTGAGCAACCAAGACCAGTATTGGGACAACAACCTCCTATTCCAACTAATGTGGTACCAGTCAAATATACACCCATTGACGAAGGAAATTCAAGATTCAGATCACCTTATAAGGAAGAGTATCAATGGAGTGAGGGACATCAGGAAGAATGGGAAGATTATGAAATAAGGGAACCTGAGCTTAAAGCCCTAGATTTGGGAAATGGAAAAATTGAAATGGACACAGCAACATTCATGTACATTACCAACAACTACATGTCCAATCAAAAACCTCAATTCAAAGGGGGACCAAAGATAACATGTTATAGGTGTGGGGGAGAGCATTTCATTAGAGATTGTCCACAACCTCCAACATTCAGGATAGAGGGAGCATACTGTAAGGATTGTGGTAGAGAACATCTGATCAAGGACTGTCCAAAAAATCCCCAAAAACAACAGAACACACCTAATAACATACCTTTAAAAACAGTCAAAATTATGGAACAAGAGGAATTGAGTGACAATGATCAAATTGAACTTAATGTTATAACAAGGGCACAAGCCAAACAACAAGGAACAATTAAAGAACAAAATGAGGGTTCTACATCAAAAGGGAAGAAAAATAGACAAAAAGGGAAATGGGAAAAGAAAAGGAAAGTGGGCAAAAGTCTGGAAGAAGACAATCGGGAACAAACAAATTCAAAACATACTTCTCCTCAAAAGACCCAGAATCTGTCTGAATTAGGAAATTCTCAGAGCCTAGACACCCTAATCAAAGCCTATAAAGGAAGGATTCAAGAGGGACCAAGCCCTGTAGATCATGCAATGGCTTATCCCATACCGGATTTAGAGCATGAAAGGATGCTAAAATGCAAACAAATTATCCAGGAAACACAACTCAGATTAGGGGAAGAAGACAGCTCTTGGAGAACATTTGATCAGCATGAAAAAACAAAAACCAAGGAAGATGATAAAGAAGGAAATCCACAAATAACATTCCAAATGATCTTAGATGAACATTGTAGTATTACATGTCATACAACATGGGAAAATTTGTTGAAACAAAATCCTCACCTACAAAACAAGATGAACAAAGGAGAAACAATATCTAGAAACCTTCATTCACCAACACAAGAATTAGAGGAACTATGGTATATTCCTATTGACAAAATAGGAGGATATTGTGAAGGAGAAGAAGGGAATTCAACCTTAAAATTACAATATGGAAAACATTCAGCAAAAGCCATTTTGGATAGTGGATCAGGAGTGGCTATAATGACTAAACAAACCTGGGAGAAATGGGGAAGAAATGAATTACTACCCACTAAAATGAGATTACAACTTGCAGATGGACATATAGAAAAACCCCTAGGAATTTGGGAGAAAGTGATTGTGGACATATGCGGCATAGAAATAGAGCATACCTTTGCTATAGTAGAATTTCCACAATCCACATCTTATGAAATTATCCTAGGAAGACCTTTCATGAGACAAATGCAAATTGTACAAGATTGGGGTAATGATTGTTTGTATCTTCAGAACCAGGGGAGAATAACAAGAGTAAACTTAAGAAATGGCCACTATTGTGACATATCTCCTAGAGAATGGTATAAAATACATCAAAATCAACAAGAAAGTGAAGAATCAGAGAGGGAGGATCAGGAAGAGGGTGAATCAGCAGTTTGGAAGTGTAACATATTAAGAAATATCACAAATAGGAAAAGGAAGTTGAGAAGAGAAGATTGTGTGGAAGAAAGAGAAATACAAGATGAAAATTATGTGCCTCAACAATTCAAAGATGAAGAGTTTGAGCCTTATGGATGGAATCAAATCTTAGCTACCATGGATTTGGCCAGTGAGGAATATGTGGGAGTGGAATTCCAAAATGAGGAAGGATTTGATATTTTCCACATTAGCATACACATGATAGGAGTATTAAAAACAGAAGAGGATCAAAATCAAGAAATGATATTAAAAGAAGGAAAATCACAATATTTGGAAACAGTAAAAGCTGAGGATGCAATCAAAGACAAAATCTCAGGTAAATACAAGGAACATAAACACAAAGAAATAGAAAGAGACCAGGAGAAAGAAAAGAAAGAGAAAGAGATAAAAAGAGATCAATACTTTGATGTACCAGCAAACTTTAAAACTTATGAAGTAGAAGACAGACTACTTCTGAAAATGAAACCAAAAAGAGAGAAGAAGAAAGGGGAAGCATATGATAATGAAGAACAAACAAAGAAAATTGTAATTACACAGGAAGAAGGAGAAGAGAGACAAATAGTAATAGCTGATGACATGACATCACAAGAAGAAGAAGCATTAAGGAACCTGGCAAAGAACTATAGGGATGTATTTGCTTACAGTTATAAAGATTTGAAAGGAATTGATCCAAAAATTTGTGAGCATAAGATTCCTATGACACCTGATGCAAAACCAAGCAAACAGAGACATTATACATTTAATGATAAATATTCTGCCAAAATAAAGGAAGAAATTGACAAGTTATTGGCTGCTAATTTCATTTATGAAATAGAGTACACTGAATGGATATCACCTATAGTTGTGGTGCCAAAAAAGAACGGGAAACTTAGGGTATGCATTAACTTGAAGAAAGTGAATGCAGCAACTATAAGGGATAGTTATCCACTGCCAATAACATATCATCTTCTTGAGAGAGTTGCAGGAAAGGAAGTCTATAGTTTTCTAGATGGCTTCTCAGGATACAATCAAGTACCTATAGCTTTAGAGGACCAACATAAGACTGCCTTTTCTACAGAATGGGGGGTTTATGCTTTTAGGGTTATGCCCTTTGGATTGACCAATGCCCCAGCAACTTTTCAAAGGTTGATGTGTCATATTTTCAAAGAATTCCTGAGAAATGTGATGGAAATCTATGTAGATGATTTATGCACTTTTTCTTTAAAAAGACAAGATCATTTACAAGATTTGGAAAGAATATTCAGGAAGTGCAGGACATATAGAGTATGCTTAAACCCTGAAAAGTGTGTATTCTATGTCAGACAAGGAAGAATGTTGGGTCACATAGTGTCAAAAAATGGAATTTCTACTGATGAGAAGAAAATAAAAGCCATAATAGAGCTTCCTAGACCTACAAATGTGAAGGAACTCCAAACTTTTATGGGACATTGTGGGTACTACAGAAAATTTGTACACAAATTTGCTGATATAGCCAAGCCCTTATATGCCCTCATCACAAAGTTTGAGTGGTCTGAAGAATGTGACCAAGCATTTGAAACATTAAAAACTTGTTTGGTGACAGCACCAATTTTAAAAACACCTCAGTGGGATAAAATCTTTCATGTACATGTCGATGCTTCAAATTATGCTCTGGGATGTGTGTTAGCACAACCTATAGAAGGAAGCAAATTAGATTTCCCAGTAGCATATGCAAGTAGACAATTAAACATTGCAGAAAAAAATTACACAACCACTGAGAGAGAAGGATTGGGAATGATCTTTGCTGTCAAAAAATACAGACATTATCTATTGGCCAACAAGTTTAAATTCTTTGTGGATCACCAAGCTCTACTCTATTTAGTAAATAAACCATGTCATACAGGAAGAATAGTAAGATGGTTTCTTTTACTAATGGAATTTGAATTTGAGGTGGTGGTTAGACAAGGAAAAACACACTTGAGAGCAGATCATTTATCAAGAATCCAGTCAAAAGAACCTAGTTCACCTATAGATGATGATTTGCCAGATACATACTTATTCAAGGTGGAAAGTGTTCCTGAATGGTCGATGTCATTAATTCCTTTGCTAACCATGGGACCTTGTAGGTCATTAGCAAATAACACACATCTGGTGTTACAAAGCAGGAATTTCATGTTGTTAGCTGGACATTTGTACCACCTCAATCAGTCAGGTATACTGGAATATTGTACTCCAGAAGAGGAGCAACATGAATATGTAAGAAAAGCTCATTGCTGGAATCCATGTACTCATGCTTCTACGATTGTCACTCTAAGTAACCTTAATAGGATGGGAGTACATTGGCCAAATAAGATTCAAGATGTGGAGAGATATATTGATAACTGTCAAAAATGTCAAACATTGCAGAAATCAGAATTAATAACTTTATATTGGTTTCAGAAAAACCCTGAATGGAGTGAAAACATTGTTGAGAAGTTGAAGAAAAAGGAGAAAGGAAAACAGGTAATAGCTGGAAATGATTCAAGAAATCTACAAGTGATCTCAGAGGAATATCAACTCATAGGAGAACAATTATACAAGAGAGGAATGGATGGATATCTGAGAATTTGTGTTCCAGAAGAAAAGTATTTAGAGATGTTGGAAATGGCACACTCGGGAGTAGCTGGAGGACATTTCTCAAGTGATAGAACAGCCAAACTCATCTTATATTCTGGCTTTTGGTGGCCAACCCTATTTCCCGATGCTAGAACTTATGTAAAAAGATGTGATGTCTGTCAAAGGGTAAGTCAACCAAACAAAAGAGATAACATGCCATTAATTCCTTTAATTTCAGCCAGAGCTTTTAGTAAATGGGGATTGGACTTTATTGGACCAATACATCCTCCAGCCAGACAATCTCATGCAGAATACATACTAGTAGCTACAGATTATTTGACAAAATGGGCTGAGGCCAAAGCTACTAGAAGAAATGATGCTCACACCACTGCTAGATTTTTGTATGAAAACATTATCACTAGATTTGGACTACCAATTGAATTGGTAAGTGATAGGGGGACTCATTTTTTGAATCAGATCATAGAAAACATGACCAATTATTTCATGATTAGTCATAATAAGTCAGCCCCATATCACCCACAAGCCAATGGGTTAGCAGAAAGTACTAATAAAGTACTTTGCAATGTATTGTCCAAATTAGTCAACACAAACAGAAATGACTGGGATTCTCAACTTAATCATGTTCTTTGGGCTTATAGAGTGGCATACAAAACGGCTTTAGGGACTACACCATTTAATTTGGTATATGGCCAGAATGCAGTTTTACCCATGGAATTTCTTATTCCAACATTGAAGGTGGGTAGCCAATACAATTGGACAGGACATGAATTATCTGAGAGAGTCATAGATTTGGAAAAACTGGGAGCATCGAGACTCCAAGCAGTGATGAGTATATACACAAACAAGAAAAGACAAAAAGCTTATCATGATATTCACATAAAAGACAAAGATCTACAAGAAGGAGACCTGGTCTTAGCTTACACAATCAAGGAACATCAGAAAAAGTTTCAGAAAAAAGGTCATGGGCCATATATCATACATCAGATAAGCAAGAGTGGAGCTATTCAATTAGCCAACATTGATGGGGAAATCATGCCAAATTTCATAAGTGGATGTAGAGTGAAGAGGTATGAGTGCCCATTAACTACTGAGGAATGGAGAAGATTGCAAAAGGCCCAAAACAGGAAAAAAGAAGAAGAAAGTATTAGAAAGGAGGCTCAACTAGAAGCCAAAGAGAGAATTAGAAAATTGAAACAAGTGTGCTTATGTGAAAACACTCTAAAGCAAGAAGAACATTTGCCTTTGATTATGATGAATTATCAGAATGAAAACATAAGGGTTTTGATAGATTCAGGAGCTCAAGTGAATCTAATTAGCTCAGCCTTGATCAATAAGTTTAACCTTAAGAGAGCTGAAAGCAGAATTTTGATCAAAACCCTGGGAGGGAAAAGAATTCAGAGCATATCTTCACTTTCTATTAAAGTTAAATTTAATAATGAATATATGGAGATAGATTGTGAAGAGTGGCCAGACCATTTAATGGCTGAAAAGCTGATTTTAGGGCAACCATGGCTCAAACAAGGTAAAGTCATCTTAAATTTTGAAAAAATGAAGCTTAATTTGACCATCAAGGAAAAAAAGTTTTTAATGTTCTTTCTGAGTAATGAAGAACAGGTAGTTCATATGGATGTTCATGACCCAGATCTCGAAGGATTTACTTTCTCAATGGAGGACAGGAACATTTTGACAATACAAAGCGATCAAGCTTCATACACTCAAGACCAGCAAAAGACTGAAGAGGTAAAGGTGGATGAGGAGACAAAACAAAGAAGACTATTATTGCCAAATTTGCAATATCAACAAATCAGAACAAGAGGAATATGGAAACAGGTCATGCACAGTTATTGCTCACCAAAACAGGAAATTAGAACAAAATGGATATGGAAGCCAAAAAGTGTCACAAAATGTTCATCCACAGAGCATGGATATTTCCATAACAGGAGGACAACTTGGAGTCCAAAACAAAACAAATTTTGAAAATGACAAAAAAATATTTCCTTCTTTCCCTTAGAAGAAAATTAGGAGGGGAAGGAAAGAAGACAAAAAAAAAAAAAAAAAAAAAAAAACCCAGAAAAATATATTTTATTTTCTTGATTTTCTTTCTAAAATTAAAAAACACAAAGCAAGATATAGGGAGGGAAAGAGTAACTTATTATGGAAAAAAGTTGTTTTGTCTTATTGTTGTTTAATTTTTTGTGATCATTTTTTTGACCACTACTTTTTCAAGTTTCTTCATTAATCATCTTTTCTAGCATCATCTTTCTATTCAGGAATTGTTTTTTGAGCAAGGAAGTGACAATTGGAGAGAGCACATTAGATGTCTTGCTACACCTGTGTTGCTCACTTAAAATTGAGTCTCTTGGAAAAAAGCAAAAATTGCTTGGAACTTGTCTTTCTTATTTTTTATATATGTCAGTAACATTCCAGAATAATATAGTATTTTCTTGTGAAATCGTGTGACTCATGTGGGTGGAGTATTTTCTTTTCTGTTATATATAAATACAGGATGGTGAATGCAAAGGAGTTGACAATCCATGACTTCAAAGCTGACTCAGTGACTTTGTCCAGAGGACACTGGTTTTTGGATAGTGATGCAGCTGAAGAACAAGTGGACTTAGAATCAGATGAAGACCAAGAAATCCCAGAAGCTGAAAAAATAGCAAAAGAACTTAAAGAAATTCTGGGAGTAATAGGACAGCATATCTTCACAGTAGCAGTGGGAGGTTATAAGTACACTATGCTGTGTCAGGAATTTTACAGGTTTCAGAAAACTTCTGTCAACCTCAAGAGATGGAAAGCTGTGGGATTGCACAAGCTCTTGGAAGAACCTATTTTCTTTATTGACTTTGAAAGAGTAGCACAAGTGATGGGTAGTTTGGAGGAAGTGGGAAAAGGTAATGATGCTTACTTCAGATGCAAAGTGAAGAACAAGGACAATCAGGAGGTATGGATAGTTATCAAAGCAGAACATATCAGAGCCGCCTTACAGTTCTATCCAATGGGCACCAAACTGGACCAAAGTTTTGTCAAGAAGAATAAGGAGACTTACACTGGATATGTAAAGTTCACTGACTTCAAGGGAAGAGAAAATGAAGAATATGCTATAAGAATGTTTTTGCAGTTCTTTTGTTTTCCAAAATTACCAAGGTACACCATGCCTCATAAGTCAGTAACTCTATTGATGTTCAATAACAAAGATAGAACCAAGCCATTTGGGGTGATGGATGTCTCACCATACATCCATGAACAGCTGAAGGAGGCAGCAAAACACTGGGAGCAGAAGAAATTCATGAATGGGGCCCAGTATTTGACAAGAATCATTTATCATGTTCTAGGAATGGAAGAACAGTTAAAGTTAGCTCCTGAAGCACAGTACTTCAGAAATCTGATGTCAGGAATCAAAAGTCCCCCAAGAAAAGCACTTGGAAAAGAATCAGAAGGACAAACTCGCATGAGGGGAACAGGAATGAAGAGAAAAGTAATATCTGAGGAAGTGATTCCAGTAAAGAAAAGAAAGTTGGACCCCAGAAAAGTAGAATTAGAACAGGCAGAAGAAACAAGAGAGGAACAGGTGGCAGCACAGAAAAAGGTACAATCCTCCAGTGAACCTCACCCTCCGCAAACAAGTAAAGAACAGCTTTATACTTATCTCACTCAAGGAAACAACAAAAGAGCTATATATGAGGCACAGTATTAGAAGATGTTGGAAGATTTTTCATGCAAAGCTACGGATTGGATCCAAGAAGAAGTGGAGCATTATGAAACATTACATGATGAAATGATGGCAGCTGATACAGAAGAGGTGTTTGTTAAGAAGGAAGTGGAATTGCTGGCTTACTTCAAGGAATTACAAGGACCTCCAGAGACCAGAACCACTGTTGTGGTAAAAAAGAAGGTTCCAAGGAAACCAGTTCAAAAGAAGAAATTGGTTAAGAAGGGAAAAGAAAAAGTAATAACTGAAGCTGCAACAATGACAGGCACAGAAGAAGTGATCAGGGAAACAACACAGAAGCTTATCACAGTGGAAGAAGTATCAAAGCCTTCAGAACTTGAATTCGGGGGGTCTTCACGATTTTCATCTGATTCAGATAGTGATATTGAAAGCTTCTTGTTAAAAAGTCTAAATCTTTCAATACCAAATACTCCTAATGTGGTTACACAGGCCACAGAGAAGCTGAAGACACCTGAGGATTCAAGTAAGAAATCTCAAGAGAAGCAGACACAGGAGGAAATAGTTCAACAGATGAGTGCTGAAGAAAAAAGAAGGCTGTTAAAAGGAAAGGCAAGAATGACAGAAGAAGAAAACCAGAAGAGAGATGAAGATAGCTCTGGAATAATGAATATTGATGAAAATTCAATATGGACCAAACCTTCACAGACACAATTCCAATTGAATGCAAGATTGACTGCAAGTTTAGAGGAACTAGCAAAGAAGGTATTCGGCAGTTCAAATAATCAGCAGAAGGATGCATCCGAAGAACAGGAAAGCAAGAAGTTAGAACCAGAAAAGAATGCTCAAGAGGTCTTGGGACAAGTAATGGAGGAAGGAATTGTTCAAAGTATAAAGGATGTGCTGCAGGATATAAAAAGCAGTGGGGAATTTACATCTAAGAATGATCAAGAACAAGAGGTAGAAGTAGATTTTATGGACATTGCGGAGCAAGATCAAGAATATACAAATGAGAAAAGTAATGATCAGGTTGCTTGTATAAAAGAAATTGAATCAGTTGAAGTTCAGGAAAAACAGGAACAGGAAGAGCAACTCAGGAAAGTTCAAAAAGCTCTTGTTGGAAGGGACTCAAACAGAAGTCAGGAAACCCTAACACAAGAGAAGGAGATACAAACTAAGGGAGACCAGCTCTTTACAGAGAAGCAACAAGTATTGGAAGAAAAGAAGTCATTAGAAAAGAAAAGGGCTTCAGATTTTTCAGAGCAGAAGAGTGCAAATGACAAAGCACTAGTTTATGAAGAGGATGATACCAATCAGGATACAAAGAATGATGATCACAGTTATGAAGAACAAGACATTCAGGACATAGAAGATGAAACAGCAGCAGAAGAAGATGATGTGGGTAAAGAAGATAAGCAAATTGAAGTTAGACAGACAGAAATAGAAGTAGGGTTGGAAAGAATACCCAAAAATATAAGATCAGCTTGTCAAATAATTATGAGCAACATTGAACAGTTCAGACCATCTAGTAGAAATATGATCATATCAGGAATGGTGGCTGAATCAAAATTTGAAAAAGGAAGTTCAATTATCAAAGAACACAGGAGGGAAAAAGAGCAGATGACAGAGCAATTAAGGGTGATGAAGGAAAGGAATGAAGAATATATCAATAGAATCATTGCTTTGGAAGAAGCTGAGGTTCAGAAGCAGAACAGGATCCAATATTTGGAAGAAAAGAGTGTAAAGTTATCAGAGCAGAATGCCAAAATGGAAATGGAACTAAAAGCCATAGGAGGAAGATACAGAACTTTACAAACATCCTATCAAATTCTGACTAGAGCACATGAAGAGATTAATAAAGTGTTGTTAGAAGAAGGTCAACTACAAGATGGAGGTAAACCTGTTCAATTGACAGAGGAAGAAAAGGAAGAGCTGCATAAAGAAATTCAAAGACTTCAAATAGAATTAAAAGAGGCCAAAGAAATGGAGAAACAGGCAAACACTCATGCTGCCACATCAATGAGAGGGTATCATCAATTACATATGGAGGTAGAGAAGGAAAGAAGTGAATGGCAAACAAAGATGGAGAAAGAAAGAAATGAGTGGAGGAAGGAAAAGGAGTTATGGGCAGCTCAGAACAAAAGTTCAATGATGACTATAGAAGAATTACAGAAACAGTTGGAGAAATCAAAAGTTCAAGAAGAAATTCAAGATCAAGTACAGGCAGAAGATACAGATAAAAGGGAATATGAAACAGGGGATTTTGACAGGGAACAAGAGAACAAGGAACCAGCAGCCAAAGAAACAGAGGAAAAGTATTCTGAAGATTTTGTCCAGAAATTATTGACCAATAGAGAGTCAAGAATGGAATTTATCAGAAAAATGCATGATGAGTATGAAGATCAAATAGTTACCTTTGCTCTGAATAAAGGCATTAATCCAGATCAGCATCATTGGGCTGCAGATGGATTGGGAATACCTTTCTGTATGATTTTGGAGAGTATAAAGAATTATCAATTGGCCAAAGTAGGGCTATCTCCAAACAAATACCTTGAGTATGAAGAAGATATTAATGTCATGAAGGAGTTATTTGAAAGAGCAAATCCTAAATGGAGAAATAAGTGGTTGGATGCCAATAAGGAATGTAGGAAAATCTGGAAAGAGGCACCTTTGAATTTAAAGATCAACCCAGCTTATTGCCCAGTTGCCAGAAGAAGAGAATGGACTGTTTTTTGGGAAAGAAGAAAAACAGGGCAGATTCCAGCAAAATGGCTGAACTTTCCAAAAATAGCAGGTCCAAAGGCAGGAACTTGGCCTACAAAAAGTTACATGGTGAACACTGCTGAGTTAGTTTTAACAACATATAAAGATGTTAATGATTCGGCTTGTATATTACTTGTCAGAATAATGAGGTTAATTCTAGCCTGTATAGAGACCTACACTGATACAGATGTCAGAATTTTGAACTACATAGGTTTTAATTCGCCAACAAATGCTCTTTTGTTTGACTTGAGTGAGACACCAGACAGGATTTGTTTGATGGCCTACTACAGTAGAATAATATTTTTGGGCAGTCATTTTTTGCAAATATTTGAAGATGCTTTTGATTATGGATTCTTTGAAAGGGAGTCAGAAATTTTTGGAAACTTATCTGTTGTTACAAAAGCAAGACTTACTGCCTATGAAGCTGCTTATACAGAATATTTGAAAAAGGATGTTATTGACAAACCTGAAGCTGCGATACAATGGAGAAAAGCTTTGTTTGAGATGGTCAACAATTTGAATGTAACAGAAAGAAAAAGCCATGATTTACTGTCACAGGTATATCAAAGAAAGAAGAAATGAAGAAAAGTGACCAAAGTAGAGGATCAGAAAAATCTTTCGTCAGGAGCCGAAAGGCTTAGGAGGGGAAGGATGTTGGAAGGTGTATTCTTGGAAAAGCATTTTTGATGTAAAAAAATTAGTAAAAAGTCAAAAAAAACTTGTAAAATATTTATGCAATGGTTGTAAAAATAAGGAAGAGTCTTCCTTATGTGGTTGAGGATCTCATGTAATTTTTGTAGAATTTTTAGAAACTCTTAGATAGCATTGTTTTAGAAAATTAGAGAAAAAAGACCTAATTTCAAGTGTGAAAAGGGACACTTGAAAATGTATATAAGTCAATTTTCTCTATTTTGGAGAGGTTGGTTAGTCATTTGCTCAAGCTATCAATAGAGAAGAAAGAGTTTCTGCAAAAATCGTGTTTTCTCCTGTTGAATGTATTTCCTTTGATGTGTGAGCTTGTCTCTTGCTTGATCATGGAGATTTGTGAGTCACATTTGTGTATTACTGAGTAAGTTGTATGAAGAGAGAGACCTATTGCTGTAATGAGTGGAAAAGGACTGAAGGAAGTTCCAAAATTGTGAAAATCATCTGTTGGTACAGAATCGCGATTGTCTCGTCTTTGTGATACAGGTGATATTTTTCAATTTTGAGTTCATATTTGTATTCTGCTAATGAAATGGCATGGTTTTGACATAAAGAACATAGAAAATGATGGAGATTTGCCTTAGTTATGGTAAACTCAAGATTTTCTCTTCATCTTCAATTTCTCTCAGCAATCCAGCCATCAATCTCTTATTTCCTTGAATCTATTATCTTGAAGGGGCTGTGGTCTTATGGATATTCCTAGGATTGACAAAATAAAGATGATTTGTTGATTCTTTGTTACTTCATGATTGGAGAGGACAACTTGGAGTCCAAAACAAAACATTTTTTGGCGCCGTTGCCGGGGAATATTCCAAGAACTTCTTTGAAGTTGGACCTTTGCTGGATCTTCAGTTGATGATGGTGAACAAGGTAAAGCTCATCAATTAGGAAAAGTGCACATGGATAGGTAGATATCATTGTTTGTCTTTAGGGAAGAAGAAAGCAATGGATGTCTTGTAGAAGTGGAAGTGCTGAAATCTTTGTAAATTGATAGTTGCTCATCATATTGGTGAAGTAAAAGTGCAGGTGTGTGGAGGATTTGAGCCAAGGAGCTGAAGATGGAGGTAACTTGAATCTATTTTTGCATTTCTAGATTTCTTTTTGCCCAAGTACTAGACACCATGGGTGATCTTGGGAAGATAACATGGTGTTATTAAGGAAAGGACAATTAAAGTAGCTAGATGTAAGAATGAGGGATTCAGTTGTTCACCAAGTCTGAGCATTAAATCTTGAGTTGTTCTGCATTTTGAAAAAAACATATGATTGAGTTTATCTTTACAAAATTTGATTGCCTTTCATAACACTTTTTCATTGGAGAACCTTTCTTTGGTACTTTAGTGATAGCTAAGGACATAGAAACTCATAACCAATCAAGAACCATAGGATCAGCTCATGTATATCTTGGTTGAACAAGAAGCAACCTACTATGGCCACTTCTAGTTGTGAGGTTGAGTATAGGGTAGCTTTCACAGCTACTGTTGAGTGTGTGTGGCTCAGACACCTTATGATTGATTTGGGTGTACAAAAGCATTCCTCAATAGGATAAACACAGAAGGAGCACTGAGCAAAAGATTGAGGTGCAACTTTCTTCTATTCAGAGAAAAATTACATCTAATTGATGATTCATGTTCTTCTCACTTTCTAAGTCTCTAATGACTTCTAAAACTTGTCACTCATCATCCCTCTACTTGTAGTACATCTATATCAAGTATATATAGATGTTTACATCCCAAGTCATCATAGATACAAAGTTTTTATGAACTAATTACAAGATAAGTATACATGTATATACAAGTCTTCATCTCCTGACCATGTACTGAACTTCAAGCCTCATATGTTGATCTTTGCTTCATTCTTTTACTTCAAATCTTTGTCCTAATCACCAATTGATGATTGTCTTGCACCAATAGCTGGAACATCCCAAGCTCATGGAACTCAGAGGGATAGAAGTGGAGATAGACCTAACATGAGCTTTGCAAACCCCTTAGGAAGAGAGTGGTCAGAATTAGATGCAGATAGAATAGATCAGGAGAGACACAAAAATCCAAGACGTCAAAGGGGCATGGATGAGTTCCCCTTGCCAAGGCCTATAGAACACCTTAGGATCTTGAGGCTTACACAACTGGTTAAGTCCATGAAGACCTATTTCGATGGTCCAAGAGACCTGTACAATCGTGTGCCATAATTTAAGCAAGTCTTGAGAGCTGAGAAAGTTGATGAATTGTTCACGCAATACAACGCTTTTGGTCTAACACTCAAGAACACAACTCTTATGTGGTTTTAACCACTACATCAGAGGCAATTAAGAAACATAGACCAATTGCTAGAAGCCTTCATTACAGAGTTTTCTAAGAGTGTCATAAGGCACAATGCTTCATCACTGATCCATAGCAAAACCTCAAGACATAGTAGACTTGCACGAAGAAGATTTAGGAAATACTTGGAGAGATGCCCGATTCTAGACCTATCCACACCAGGCAAACAAGTGGCATTGTTCCTAGGTGGATTCTTGAGTGCTAAATTAAGATCCCACGTGTATCCAAAGGAATTGAGAACCATAGAGCAATGTGTATCCATATGAATAGATATTGAGAACAACCTAGGTGAGGAACTAGAGCTCTCTAAGATTTACAAAGATTTAGATAGTTCCACTAGCCTCACATCCAAAACCCCTACTTCTATTGATGAATTGGTAGAAAACATAGCTCAGAAGTTAGGAGTCTCTAGCAAGCAAACACCTAGATTTGCCCCAATGAAACGGTGCTATACCTATGGAGGAGATCATATGTCTAATGTGTGTCCAATCATGGCTCAACCCAAGTGAAGCCTAACAACCAATACTACACCATAGAAAGGAGATATACTAACCATACCACACAAGATTGCCCATATAATAAGCAAGTGGTTAGGCAAGTTTATCCTTAGCCATATCCACAACAGGGGAGATACCAAAACCAGTACCTACGTAGCAGTATGGTAGGCCCTAGAAACCCTACCAACCACCATATCAAGCATAGCAAAGACCTCAACCAGTGTTAGTACAACAACCTCCACCTCCAGCCAACATGATCTCAGTGAAGTATGAAGCTGCTAAAGAAAATCTGAATAGAGCCTTAGTGCCAGCATCACCATTGATCTTAGAAAGTGACCCAAATAACCATAGTTTTGACTCGGCTCAAATGGATAGACCACCGGCCTACTATATGGAGTCAACAGAACAAAATGAGATTTACCCCTATGAAAATCCTAGTGAACCTATTTGGGAGCCAGAATATGCTAATGTCATGTATGCAAATCCTAACTCTAGGTCCCAACCTAAATAGATAAGACCCCATTCATCTAAAGGACCATGCTACACATGCCAAGGAGATCACTTTATTCATGCTTGACCTATAACTCCCAATCGCTGACAATTCAAGGTTTTTGTCAAGATTGTGAGAAGGAGCACCTCTTAGGAGGTTGTCGTAAGAACCCAAACAATGTGTCGAAGATCACTCCCATTAACTTTATTGGGTTAGTCATAGATTCTACTAGAAATGTGACTTCCACTACCCCAGTGCAAGTAGTCACCAGAGCTCAGGCATTATAGCAAAGCCAAGGCTTAGGTTAGGAAAAGATTTCCAAGGTTAGTGAGATTGAGAGTCTAACTAAGAAAAGGACAAGAGCCTAGAAGGATAGCCATGAGCGAATGAAAAGACAATGGTCAAAGGAGTTGAGTAAACTTGAGGAAAGCCTAAGAGAAACAAAGGCCAACTCACATCTCAAATGCACTCTCACACATCCCAACCCCACTGCCACCTAGAGTAGGATCAGTCTTAGCATATCCAACTCTCGGAGACCTAGACATGATGCTTAAAGTGTTGGGAGTGATGATTGGATGCACTCAGGAGATTAGTTGGTGCTGCAAAACCTACTTCACACCTGCCTTCTTTTGATTCCAGATATGCTTAGTAGACTCCTTGAGCTTTCAAATGACACCAAAATATGCTATATGTACTTTGGAAAAGGTTTGAGAATGACTTGATCAAAACAGACTACTTTGTAAATCACAAGACTTGAAAACTTTCTATTTTGGTCTTGATACCTGCTCAGTGTTATGCTCAGTATGACCAGTGTAGTTACAATTAGCAAAATTCCTTCTAGGGATATTCTATTAGCTTAGTAAGCTCCCATTTGCAAGTAGAATGAAAGGAAATGATAAATCACACTCAGAGAAATCACTTTAGCAAAATAAGGTACACCCCCGACTTTTTAGGAGACTTACAGTCACAGACCAGTGAGCACCTCGATTAGGATTTCTCTGCAATGGTTGATCCAATGGCTTTGAAATTTTGTAGGTGTATAGTAGACTTTGAGCTGAATCCAGTGCACTTGGAATCATCCAATTTGGTTCAGTAGATCTTGAGATATGCCCTGTTGAAGTTGACAGACTTGAGGTGGATGACTCAGAGAAACCAGAGTTGAAAAATGTGAATGTATCTATTGATTAATGTAGATGTACAAGCTCATTAGCATGCCAAGCATAGCTAAATGAGGTATTGTGGTGTAGGCTAAGATGTAGCACTAACACACACACAGATACAGTAGTAAAATGCCTCGGGAGATGAGCTCAATTGAGTGAGACTAGCCCGCGAGTTTTCTTCATAGCTTTTATAAGAGTTGATTGGTTATTTGAATTTGAAATTCAAATTGAAGCTCCCTAAAATCTCTCCACTAAACTTAGGGAGATATTCTCTCCATTACAACTTTCAATTTTCCACGACTTTCTCAAGTAGGTGTGATTACAAGAGTGGTTAAAGTCATATAGACTTTTACATGAGATAAATGGTAAGAACAATAAGACTAGGTTCCTATGGTTCTTGATTCATGTAAATACATCCTTCAAGGGTCAAGCTTTATGTGAAGTCTTCAAGACTGATATCCAAGCCAAATGTTAAGGCTTGAATTACACCAACAGCTCCCCCTCAAGCCAAACACTTTGGCTCAAGTCTTCATCTCTAGTCTTCAATTATTTCCTGCAATCCAATCATGGATTTAAATCTGCATAGCTTGCTTCCATCCAGAGCTTTAGTAAGCAAATCTGCACATTGTATATTAGTAGACACATATGACAATTGAATATCTTTGCTAAGTAGTTTCTCCCTCACATAGTGGTAATGAACCTCTATGTGTTTTGTCCTAGCATGATAAATTGGATTAGCTGCAAGGTGAAGAGAACTTGTGTTATCACCAAAAATGATTGGTGGCCTTGTGTATAGGCCCAATTCTGAATATAATAGCTTCAACCAGATGGCTTCTTGAGTGGCATTTGCTAGCCCTCTATACTCTGCCTCAGTAGATGATAAAGCTACTGTAGGTTGTTTCTTGGATGACCAAGAAATTGGTTTATCACCTGCAAAACATATGTAACCAGATGTGCTTCTCCTGTCATCCTTGCAACCTGCCCAATCTGCATCTGAATATACCTTAATATCAATGTCTGATGAATAGGGAAAGTACAAACCATGATTTTGTGTTCCCTTTAGGTACTTTACTATCTTCTTTGCTGCCTCTAAATGAGGTACTCTTGGTTTGTGCATAAATTGGCTAAGTACACTAACACCATAAGATATATCAATCCTGGTTAAGGTAGCATAATTTAGACTACCTACCAAACTTTGGTAACCTGTAATATCTTGGAGTTCTTCTCCTTCATGAGCACTGAGTTTATGGTTGACCTCCATAGGAGTGCTTGAGACTTTAGCATCCTGCAAATTAAACTTCTTGACCATATCCTGAATGTACTTCTTCTGAGTAATAAAGATACCTGAATTTGTGTAGACCAATTCAAGTCCTAGGAAGTACTTCAATAATCCAAGATCATTAATCTTGAATTCCTTCATCATCTGTCCTTTGATGTGTCTAATTCCCTGAACATCATTTCCTGTAATAATGATGTCATCAACATAGACACACAAGTATATTACCTCTGAATTGTTCCTTTTGATAAACAATGAAGTATCTGCTTTACTCATTATGAATCCTTGGTCTAGGAGGTAGGTTGTCAACCTGTAATTCCATGCTCTAGGTGCCTGCTTTAATCCATACAGAGCCTTCTTCAATTTACAAACATGATTTACCTTCTTGGGATCTTCATAGCCAGGTGGTTGTGACATGTAGACTTCTTCAGATATCCATCCATTCAAGAATGCATTCTTCACATCCAATTGGTACATGTTCCAATTTTTGGATGCAACTACACTCACCATAACTCTGATAGTTGGCATCTTGGCCACAGGAGAAAATGTCTCCTCATAATCAATGCCTTGGGTTTGTGCAAAACCCTTGGCTACCAACCTAGCTTTATACCTGTTTATTGTACCATCTGAATTTCTTTTGAGTTTGTAGATCCATCTGGATCCTATCACCTTCATGGAGTCCTTCTTGGGTACCCTCCCAAGTATCACTCTCCTTGAGAGCTTCCATTTCTTCATCCATTGCTTCCTTCCATTCTGGTTTAGTGATTGCTTCTTCAAATGTACCTGGTTCTTCATTCAAGAGATCCTTTGCAAGATATACAGAATGCTTGGTTACAAGGGAAGTATCATACCCATACCTAATAGGTTTCTTACTTTCTCTCTGAGATCTCCTCATAGCTTGAGTTGAGGATTCTGGTATATCCTCTAGCTTCTTCATCTTCATTTTCCCTTTGGATTTCCAAGCCTTGAACTCTTCAATGTTGATGGTGTCTTCATCATCTGAGCTTGTGTCTTCTTTCTGAATTGGTTCTTCCTTGCTAAGCTTGGGGAAGTCTTCTTCTATGTCATAAGGTAGACTAACCTTCCTGCATTCATTTTCATACCATGAATCATTCTCATCAAAGATGACATCTCTGCTTACCTTGAAACCTTTGTTTGAGGGGTTGTAGAATCTGTATCCCTTCTGATTCAAATCATAACCAATGAAGATACATTTTTCAGCTTTAGGGTCTAGCTTTCCCCTTACCTGTGAGGGAATATGCACTATGCAACACAACCAAAAATTTTGCAATGATCCAGGGATGGTCTCTTACCATGCCAAGCCTCATAGGGTGTCATTCCATCAAGTGTTTTTGATGGCAACCTGTTAATTAAATATGTGGCAGTAGATACACTCTCTGCCCAAAGATAATTTGGCAATTTCTTTTCATTTAGCATAGACCTAGTTGTCTCTACAATGAGTCTATTCCTCCTTTCAGCTACCCCATTTTGTTCAGGTGAGTACCTTGTAGTAATCTCCCTCTTGATACCTCTTTCCTGCAAGAAATCTTCAAAGTCATTGGAGAAGTATTCTCCACCACCATCTGACCTTAGTTTCTTCAAATGTTTACCTGTTTGATTTTCAACTAATGCAAGATATCTTTTGAAACAATTAAATACTTCATCTTTATGTTTCATGAAGTATAAGACAGTCCACCTGCTATACTCATCAATGAAGGACACATAGTACCTTGATCCAGATATGGATGGCTCCTTGCTAGGTCCCCAAACATCTGTATGCACCAATTCCAGATAATCTTCATGCATAAAACCTTTCTTGGTATAGGGCAATCTGTGTGACTTACCAAATTGACAAGCCCCACACTTGTATATCATGTGTTGCTTGGATACATTAGGTATCCCAAGCACACATTGATCCCTACTCATTTGCTTTAAGGTCCTCTCTCCAATGTGACCTAATCTCTTGTGCCAAATCTCCAATTCTGATAGTGTTTGACCCTTATAGTTGTACAAAGCAATACTCTTAGTGTCTTCAAGTTCAAAGGTAAACAATCTACCTGATTTTTCTCCCTTGGCTATCCTTCTGAATCCATGTCTTGGATCCTCCACATATGCACCATGTTGAGTGAACCTGACATGTAGACCTTTTTCCACAATCTGACCTACACTCATCAGATTCTTGGTGATTGTTGGAACATACAATACTCTGCTCAATAAATTCTGATTACCATCACTGGTTTTGACATTACCTACTTTAACAACTGAATGTTTAGTGTCATCACCTGTCTGCACTTGATGCTTGCCTTTGGGTTCTTCCAAATCAGAAAGTAATGCAATATTTCCAGCTACATGATTAGAGCAACCTGAATCAATATAGAATAAGTGATCATCATTGATACCTGACTTAGATGTCATATTCATGATCAATAAGGAATCATCTTGCTCCTCTGCATAATTGTTGTATTCTTTCCTATTTCTGTATCCACCTTGATAGTTGCCATTGTGATTGTAGTTGTTGTTATAATTATTTTTGTAGCCATGGTAGCCTTGAGATTGATTGAATCTGCCTCTGCCTTGAGAGTATCCTCCTCTTTGGTGACCTCTTCCTCTTTGGTTCTTGTAGTTTTTGTAGCATTCATCTGTGGTATGGTTAGACAAGCCACAAATATTGCATGGAGATTGATTGTAGGGTCTCCCCCTACCTGACTTACCTCGTCTGCCCCTACCTCTAGAAGATCTACCTCTCCCTGCATAGTTTGCTTGGGAGGTAGAGCCTTCTTCATCAACCTTCTTACTTTTGCCTTTATCTTTTATCTTCTTATCAGTATAAAGGGCAGAGGGATTATTACCTTTTGATTGCTCTCCATTCTTTGTGATCTTTGCTTCATGTGTAAAGAGTTGTCCAATCAGAGTTGTTAGATCAGGTGCTTGGATGTCCATGTATAAATCCATTGTTGTGGTAAAGCTCTCCCACTTGTCATCTGCCTTTAGTCCATTGATAACTTGTCTGACTATTTGCTCTTCCTCAATCTCTTCTCCAACACTTGCAAGTTGATCTGCAATGTCCTTGACTTTGGTAACAAAATCTGAGACAGATTGCTTTGATTGCTTCCTAAGAGTTGTAAACTCACCATAGCTGATTCTTTCTGGCCCTTGTGCTTGATGAAAAATAAGTTGACAAGGTTTCCCAAGTCTCTTGGGAAGTTTTGCAATTCCTTATGTGTGGTAGAAGGAAATCAGAAATAGAGTTTAGAAGATATGACCTTGCTAAAGCATCTTTTGCACACCATTGATTGAGTCTCTCTTGCTCTTCCTTGGTGGGTAGGCCTCTAGCTTTGAATGAGGGCAATTCCTCATCTCCTGATATGAATCCAAACAAGCTCCTTCCTTGTAGATAGGTCTTCATCCTTAGAGACCAAGCTTGGTAGTTGTTCCTGTCTAATTTGTCAATGAAGGAAGGAAAACCATCACCCATGATTACCTTATTTGCTCTGATACCACTATTGGGAGTGATGATTGGATGCACTCAGGAGATTAGTTGGTGCTGCAAAACCTGCTTCACACCTGCCTTCTTTTGATTCCAGATATGCTTAGTAGACTCCTTGAGCTTTCAAATGACACCAAAATATGCTATATGTACTTTGGAAAAGGTTTGAGTAATGACTTGATCAAAACAGACTACTTTGTAAATCACAAGACTTGAAAACTTTCTATTTTGGTCTTGATACCTGCTCAGTGTTATGCTCAGTATGACCAGTGTAGTTACAATTAGCAAAATTCCTTCTAGGGATATTCTATTAGCTTAGTAAGCTCCCATTTGCAAGTAGAATGAAAGGAAATGATAAATCACACTCAGAGAAATCACTTTAGCAAAATAAGGTACACCCCCGACTTTTTAGGAGACTTACAGTCACAGACCAGTGAGCACCTCGATTAGGATTTCTCTGCAATGGTTGATCCAATGGCTTTGAAATTTTGTAGGTGTATAGTAGACTTTAAGCTGAATCCAGTGCATTTTGAATCATCCAATTTGGTTCAGTAGATCTTGAGATATGCCCTGTTGAAGTTGACAGACTTGAGGTGGATGACTCAGAGAAACCAGAGTTGAAAAATGTGAATGTATCTATTGATTAATGTAGATGTACAAGCTCATAAGCATGCCAAGCATAGCTAAATGAGGTATTGTGGTGTAGGATAAGATGTAGCACTAACACACACACAGATACAGTAGTAAAATGCCTCGGGAGATGAGCTCAATTGAGTGAGACTAGCCCGCGAGTTTTCTTCATAGCTTTTATAAGAGTTGATTGGTTATTTGAATTTGAAATTCAAATTGAAGCTCCCTAAAATCTCTCCACTAAACTTAGGGAGATATTCTCTCCATTACAACTTTCAATTTTCCACGACTTTCTCAAGTAGGTGTGATTACAAGAGTGGTTAAAGTCATATAGACTTTTACATGAGATAAATGGTAAGAACAATAAGACTAGGTTCCTATGGTTCTTGATTCATGTAAATACATCCTTCAAGGGTCAAGCTTTATGTGAAGTCTTCAAGACTGATATCCAAGCCAAATGTTAAGGCTTGAATTACACCAACATAAAGCATATCAAGCTAGAATCCAAGAAGGGCCAAATGTGATAGATCATGAAAGATATTACACCAGGCCTGACCTAGAAATTGAACAATCAAGCTTTGTGCAAAAATAGTAGAATTGGCTCAAACCATGTTGGAGGCTAGCCGTCTATTCAATTGTACCAAATCAGCCAAAACAAAGTTACACTTTGATGGATTATTAGAGAGATTGGAAAGGATGATAGCTGAGTCGGGAAAGCAAGCAACATCTCAAGTGAGTAACATCAGAAGTGAAAGGATAAGCCTTCCTCCCAATGATTCTTACGTTAGCAACTCTATGGAGTCAAGAACCTTTGCTTCCATAAATCAATACTGACAAGAATTTCTCAGAGAGATTCAAGAAGAGAAATGGGCAAAGGAAAGTGAAAATCCTCCTCCCATTGAAATTGTGGATGACTTACATGATCTTTGTTGTCCAACTCTCCAAATGGATGCACATACCTATCGAACTGGTGCAATATTTGTCAGAGAACTTAGTACCCTATACGTAAAGATAACCCATGATGGGTGGACATGCATTCTCTAAGTGGGGAATAGACTTTGTCGGTCCTATTAATCCCCCAGCTAAGAGTTCACATGCTGAATACATAATTGTGGCCACTAATTATCTGAGCAAATGGGTGGAAGTGAAGGCAACAAGAAAAAATGATGTGCAGACCATAGCCAAGTTTTTATTTGAGAATGTATTTGCAAGATATAGTTTGCCAATAGAATTGGTGAGTGATCATGGCACTCACTTCTTGAATGAGGTCATTGAATATTTGTTATAAGAAATCATCTCCATATCACCCACAAGCCAATGGTTAGGCCAAACGCACAAACAAGATACTTGTATTATTTTGACTAAATTGGTGAATAATAAGTGTTTTGATTGGGACAAATAGCTACATCATGTTGTTTGGGCCTATATAGTGGTCTTATAACAGTTGAACTAGCAAATGGAGCACTCAAGGAATTAGGAAAGCCACCAACGCAAGACCTTCCAAGAGTACACATGAAGATAAAGATGTTGTTTTTGTCCAAAAATCTATGATGCAGAAGGATGATGTTCTCAACAAAGGAGTCAGGAACCTGATGGAACTCCGTTCTTTTCCAAAAATGATCAAAACAAAGCAAACAAAGGAGTACAAGAAGTAGAGAAAGCAGATGGTCAATGCTCATAGTCAATGGATAGCTCGAAGCAATATGACTCAAATTGTTAAGTAGATTTGGGTATGCAAGGGTGATCAATCCCTTGCTCTAATGCAAAGACCCCAATGACACACCAACCCAATGACTCAATTGAAGGTCGCAACAAATTATTACAAGCATCAACCAAGGAGGATTATTTCTATTTGGATGCCAAAGCAGTCGATGAAGGTTGACCTAAATGCATGACAAATCTTAGTTCCTAAGACTTGCTTTCATGCCCAAGTGGCATCACATAAGCCCCTAGGCTTGAATCACTACTCATAGACATACACTTCACACAATTCATGACAAACATCTAGTATCACCACATAAACATATCAAGTCACACGTAGGATTACTTGGAAATTGATACTTAAAAAGTCATAGATCCTAGGAGCATCAACTAAGACATCCTTAAATACCATCAATGTCAAATTATGCAACCCCACAAAGGAAGTTGGAGAGTCAAACCCTATAATAAACCCCATGACCCTACCGTGTAAATAATTGTGCAGAGGAATAGATGCATTTGAGTATAGTGCAGAACTAGAGTATGCATATAGGAAAATTAATGAACTTCTAACTCTAACTCGCACACACACAACATACCTATTGGACTAACCTCTAACCTCAAAGAACACCATGTTTGTATTGTAAAGGGAACAAGGCATTATCATGTTTCGTATGTGATGCTAATATGATCTTATTCTGCTAGTAAATAAGTGATCATCAGACACAAGTAGCAATATCATGGCTGAAGTAGCAAGAACCAGTTCGCAAGCAAGCATGAATCAATAGGTTGTCGATATGGAAAGCTTACCCATCATGCCTGAACCAACTGAACGATCGGAGGACTTTGAGGCCATACAAATCATCCCCATACAAGATCCCCCAAGTGGCCACACCATGCTAGTTGGAAATTCCTCCCATTGGTTTAGCGAGGTAGCAGGACCACTAGGAGAAGGCTCTTACCTGTGGGAGGCAGAAATAGAGTTCAATGGAAAATGGGGGAAGTACCATTTTTTCACTCGTGAGTTTGAGAAATTAAAGTATGAAAAAGAGCTACACCCATTGTGATATAAAGCAAGATTGGATGCGTACTTCAATGCTAAGCTTCCCAAACTTGACATCATGCAATGTTACTATCTCATCAACACCCTAACTGTTACCATTAGTGTCCATGTGAAAGGCCAAATGGCCACTGGACACTTCTTTGTGTATGTTCTTTAATAAAACATATAGTAGCCTAGTCAGCCATAGACTGTAAGTTCGACCGCATTTGTAAGACCTAAGAAGTCTAACTCCATACTCCCTGTGTAATATGTTTTCTGTGTATTCTACGCCCTCTGTGCAGAGTACTATGTGCAGCCCTGGGAGCTCAATTTTTCTACTCCAAGGTTATCATCGTGGAGCTCTTGAGAAGGAGAGTGCACTATGGTACATCGCCATCGAATTACTTCACTAGTATCAGAGTTGTTCAATGCAAAAGCTTTGTTCCTTTTGTGCGAGCAAAGTGAGTACCCCCTGGCTTTCTCCAAGGCTTATGACTAAGGCAGTGACCAAGGCATAGACCTTGGCATACCTTGCCATCCGAGTCACCAAAGTCATCGTTGGCGTCGTTGGCTGCACGCGACGGAGGACCTCAATGATCAAGGAAGATAGAGGTTCCCGGTACTTCCCAGGAGGTCACCCATCCCCGTATTGTTCCCCCCAGAGCTCGCTTAACCATAGCAATCTCTTGCCACAAAGCTACACTCTTGTGGTGCCCAAAGAAGGGGAAAGACTAATGTTCACATTAACTTGAACATGTTTTGGTCCCTCAAGGATTCATTCTTTGCTTTCAAAGCCTATCTTTGAAGCATTTTTGGGTGTCTTTTGGAGCCATTTTGGAGTACTTTCGCACATAGTTCTCTTCACATAGGTCTAATAACATCAAGAAGAGTGTTCTTTGTAATTCTTTAACAATAAATATCAACCTTTGGGGCTTTGTTTTTAGCCACACTCATAAAACTATAGGTTTCTCGAAAGGTTTTCAGTTTTGGTGGGAGCACCTTCTGCAAATTTATGCAGGTTTTTTGAGCCTAAAACATCAGAGTTGATAGACACTTGCAGCTGTTGATGGCTAGTTTTTGAGTTGTGCATTCAGCCTTTTAGTGTCATCTTACTGCATATATTGAGCACATACACACCATGTATGCTTCTATGGATACCACTTATGTACGTCCATGTGTTCATTGATATAGCAGTTACGTTTTTGCATAAAGCCTTTTACATTTGAAAAAGAGGTTCGTGCTGAGGTTTTCTTAACTGGGAGACACCCAGATGTCGAGGTCTCTTTGGTGATGCAAGTGGAAGAATTACCCAGCCTCGCCATAGGATATGTATGATAGTTGTTCATAGGTGCTCGATAAGCCTAGTTGGCTTCTATTGGGTAATTGATTATATGTAGTGGAGTCAGTGATTCACTATGCAGGTAACATGTCAGTACTTGCAATTTTATGATATTTTGACACTGGTCATATGCTCATTTTGAAGAGGATACTCTGCAAAAATTTTCTAGATTTTTGGTTCAGTCAACTATATAGTGGTCGATTTACTCTTTGATACACTTATTCGGTGGTGTTTGGACTCCTCTAGCTCCATTATCATTCTATTCAATTCTCTACCATCATGGCATCAGAGGTCTCAGCCACATCTAGTGGATTAGGGTCTAGTGCCAGTGTTCCAAGGAGGAGCTATAACTTGCAGGGCAAAGACCATTTTGAGATCCGAAAATTTGATGGCACAAACTTTGCTCTATGGAAGAATCAGATTAAAGACGTGCTGATTCAAAGGAGGCAATGGAAGTCAGTAAATGGGATTTCAAAGAAGCCTGCTGACATGGATGAAGAGGATTGGGATGAGTTAGATGAAATGGCTAGCAGATAATGTTTACTTTATAGTACTAGACTGTGAAAGTGCAGAGGAGCTTTGGAAGAAGTTATGCAATACATATGAAAAAGAGACGGCATCAAATAAAGTGTATTTGATGAGAAAATTATATGACCTTTGCATGAAGGACATAGATAGTGTTGATGCTCATCTAAATGATTTTGATGCTATATTCTCCTAGTTAAGGCTCAGAAAATGGATATGGATAATGAAATGAAAGCAGTATTGATGTTATGCACCGTGCCATCATCATGGGATACATTTTGCACAGCTATTAGCAATAGTGCACCTGGTGGTAAACTCATCTATGATGACACATGTGGAGCACTCTTGAGTGAGGAGATTCATAGGAAATCTATGGTTGGCACTCAGAGTGGAGATGCATATAATGTTCGTGATTCTTACCAAGGAAAGAATCAGCAATGTGGCAGGAGCAAGAACAAGGAAAAGAATGGTCAATGGAATAAGAGTAGAAGGAAATCAAGGAAGAGGGATATTGAATGCCATTATTGTCATAAAAAAGGACACATGAAGAAAGACTATTATGCATTAAAGAATGCTAAAGGTAAAGGACAGAATGTTGATGGGCATGTTAAACAGTTACCTGCACCATCTACTTCAACTATGAAGATTGAAGAAATTAATGCTATTTTTGATGATGTTGATGTGTTGAGACTTGATAGTACTATGCCAACTGAGGCTCTTATGGCTCATTCTCTTTCCCACACGTGGCTGCTAGATTCTGGTGCTTCTTTCCATATGACACCACATAGAGAATGGTTCTCTAATTATGCAGCAAAGTCTCTTGGTACCGTGAGACTTGGTGACTCTTACCAATGTGATGTTGTGGGGATTGGCGATGTGGTTGTGCAGTTCATTGATGGTTCAAAATTTACTATGCATAATGTATGCCATGTACCTCAGTTATCATGTAGTTTGATGTCAGTTGGACAACTTGATGACCTTGGTTACAAGGTGGTCTTCTATGCTCAGTCCTTTCGTATATCAAAGGGCAATATGGTTATTGCAAAAGGAATCAAAGTTGGATCACTTTATCCTTTATTTGTATCACAGAAAGAACACTTGTTAGCTGTTACTGAAAAGCCTATGGCTTGTATTTGGCATGGTCATTTGGGCCATATATCTCATAGTGGAATGGAAAATCTTTCGCGTTCAGGCTACTTACCTATGTTACCTTTCTCTGATTTTTTATTTTTTGAGCATTGTGAATATTGGAAAGCAAACCAAAAATGAGCATAGAATGCACATTGACTCTTCAATCCAGCCTTAGATCTCGTTCATACATATGTGTGTGGTCCTATGCCCACTAGGTCCTTAGGCGGTTCTCTTTACTTTGTCACTTTCATAGATGATGCTACTAGAAAAGTTTGGGTATATCCTATCAAATCCAAGGATGAGGTATTCCCTACTTTCAGAAAATGGATTGCTTCAGTTGAGACTAAAAAAGGAACTAAGCTCAAGGCTTTATGTTCAGATAATGGGGGTGAGTATACCTCACATGAATTCAGTCTTTTCTGTCAGTCTAGAGGGATTCGTAGAGAGTTTATAGCTCCTTATACCCCAGTACAGAATGGTGTAGCTGAAAGAATGAATATAACTATTCAAGATAGAGTAGTTTCTATGTTGCATCATGCAAATCTCTCACAAGGCTTTTGGGCAGAAGCAGTATTGACTGCAGTTCATGTGATTAACCTTTCACCTAGTACTGCCAAAGGTCTTAAAGTGGCACAAGAGTTATGGATAGGGAAGCCACCATATTATGATCATCTTTGAGTTTTTGAGTGTGAAGCATATGTTCATATACCCAAGAATCTTAGACAAAAGTTGGACCATAAGTCAAAGAAATGCATTTTTCTTGGATATGGTTGAGAAGGTCAATTTGGATATCGTTTATGGGATCCTGACACACGGTCAATGATCAGGAGTAGTGATGTCATTTTCAATGAGTCTAAGATGCATAAACAGCCCATTAAGGAGGTTGAAGTGAGAAGAGTGGTGTTTGAGGATACTAGTCCTCCAATTAGCATGCGTAAAAGTGCTACACATAGGGACGTTGAAGAGAATGTCCAATCAGATCAGTTTGCACATGTTCCTGTTCAGCAACCATTGAGACGCTCTGCATGTGTCTCGCATCCACCTGATAGATATGTTCCAGATGTAGATTTTGTTATATGCCGGTGAGCCTTCTTGTTACAAAGAGGCTATGCAGACACAGGATCATGTCAACTGGGAGTGTGCCATGAAGAGTGAGTTGGATTCCATTCACAAGAATGGTACTTCGGATTTAGTACCTTTGCCAAAGGGTAGGAAAGCTTTACCATGTAAATGGGTATATAAATTGAAATTCACATTAGATAGTGCTTCTCCAAAGTATAAAGCATGACTTGTTGCAAAGGGTTTTAAGCAACAACATGGTGTTGATTTTGAGGAAACCTTCTCTCTAGTGGTCAAGATGACTACCTTGCGCATTTTTCTTGGATTCGTTGCAATGAGGACTTAGAGCTAGTCGAAATGGATGTGAAAACTACTTTCTTGCATGGAGAGCTTATAGATGAGATCTATACGGAACAACCAGAGGGTTATGTAGTCTTTGGCAAGGAAAGTCTAGTCTGTAAGCTCAAGAAGAGCTTGTATGGACTTAAACAGTCCCCTAGACAATGGTACCAGAAGTTTGATGCCGTTATGAAGTCCCAAGGCTATCCTCGAAGCAATGAGGATCATTGTCTCTACACAAAGAGATGCTCAGATGGCAGCTTGATATGCTTGATACTTTACGTCGATGATATGTTGATTGCTGGGAAGTCCTCTTATGACTTGTCAATTCTCAAAAAGAAGTTGAGTCAGACATTTGATATGAAGGATTTGGGGGATTCCAAACATATTCTTGGCATGCACATTACTCGTGACAGGAGTAAAAGATGCATATACTTGTCTCAAAGTGAGTACATATCCAAAGTACTTCACAGGTTCAATATGCAGGGTGGAAAGGCATTGAGCACACCTTTACCCACATATGTGAAATTGAGCAAGGATGATTGCCCCAAATCAGATGAGGAAAAGGAATTCATGACCAAGATTCCTTATCAGTCTAATGTTGGTAGTTTCATGTATGCTATGGTAGCTACAAGACCAGACATTGCATTCGTAGTGGGAGTTGTGAGCAGATATATGTCTAATCTTGGCAAGAAACATTGGGAAGCGGTCAAGATGATTTTGAGATACTTGAGTGGCACTAAGGACAAGTGTCTATGCTTAGGTAGAGGTAAAACATCCATTATTGGTTACACAGATTCTGACTATGCTAGTTGTGTAGACAATCATAAGTCTATATCAATTTACATTTTTCATTTTGCTGGAGGTGCTATCTCTTGGAGATCTCGTCTTCAAGAATGTACAGTAGTTTCCACCACAGAGGCAGAGTATGTTGCAGCAAGTGAGGCATGTAAGGTAGCATTGTGGCTCTCTCTCTTGCTTGTGATATGGGTTTACCTCAGCATGTACCTCATTTTCTCAGCGACAGTCAGAGTGCCATTGCTTTGGCTAAGAATCCGGTCTATCATGCAAAGGCCAAGCACATTGAGGTGAGGTATCACTTCATTCGAGATTGCTTAGCCACTGAATGCATTATTCTTGAGAAATTTCATACTCGAGATAATGTTGCAGATGTTTTGACTAAAGCTCTACCACATGATAGCTTTCAACATTGTTGTCACTTGATGGGGGTTACTTGATTCATGATCTTACACAATCACTTATATACTGGGTAACATGCCCATCAAGTGGGAGGTATAGTTTGTATGCTTACACTCAGGTGTTCTTTATCATTATTTATTTTTCTCCCATAGTTACTTTGGCCATATTGGCCTTTAGTGGGAGATTGTTACCGTTAGTGTCCATGTGAAAGGCCGAATGGCCACCGGACACTTCTTTGTATATGTTCTTTAATAAAACATATAGTGGCCTGGTCAGCCACAGACTCTAAGTTTGACCGCATTTGTAAGACCTAAGAAGTTTGTCTTCATACTCCCTGTGTACTGTGTTTTCTGCGTATTCTGCAGCCTCTGTGCAGGGTATTGTGTGCGGCCTTGGGAGCTCAATTTTTCTACTCCAAGGTTATCATTGTAGAGCTCTTGAGAAGGAGAGCGCACTGTGGTGCATCGCCATCGAATTACTTCACTAACTCCCAGCAAGAATCCCAAAGCTTCAAGCACATTTTTGCTTCCATCTCTAACCAAGGGAAACAAATTGAAGAGATCCAGGTTAACCAAAAACTTAGTGCGTGATGCTCTCGACATGAAAGGGATGCACATCCCCACTGAGAAGGAGATTCTAGTGCTAGAGAACATGAAGAATAGGAACCTCACTAAGTTCAAAGATATTGTGGTCGTGACACCCAACATCGTAGTCCACCTAAGAATGAGCATGCATCATTTTGCTTTTCAAGCACAAAACAGGCTCACCATGCCTCATCAAAAAGTATGGTTCAGTTTATATCTTGCGGATACTCAAAACCTAACTATTAACCTACCTCATTGGATCATTGATCAAATTCACTTGGCGAACAAATAATGGCCGAGCAAGGCAGTATTGTATGGACGTTGTGCCCTAACAAGGATTATCTATTGATGTCTAGCATATGACATTCCAATCTAGAGAGCTCTAATGTGGAATAGGGTACAACAATTCAAGGGTAGAACTTCCATAGGACCCCCATCAAAGAGGATGTGAGAGAAGTACCATGTGCTCAACCTCAGGGAGCCACTTTAACCCCTGAAATCACTCCTCCACCACAATGACACGTTTGTCCATTCACATTTTGCATCCCAAGATGTAGCTATGAAGGCCCAAGTCTAATATTTCCTCCAGTCCCAACAGATCTTGAATTTCCAGGAGGAGTCCACCTGGAAGAACTCACCAATTAAAATTTTGGGCAGATCCTATGAGAGGTGAATATTGAGCCGCTGATCAACAAGTTGTGTAGGGATCACATCCACAAGCAATTACATCACAAGTGCATGTTACAATAGTTGACGAAGAAGAAGATGATGATGAAGATGAAGACAAAGAGGAAGAATGTGAAGAGGGTGACGATGAACATGAGGAAGGACATCATGAAGTGCAACAAGAGGTGTCTAAACTCATAGGTGCTCCTGCATATACCCCCAATTAAAATGATTGTATGACACAATTACGGCTATGTAGAAATGACATCGAGTCTCATTCGCATCAAGCAAAGCCTTAATGGATCATATCCTCATAGATGAAGGGGTGGACTCTTAGTTCATTGATTCACTCAAATTATTAACAAAATCATTGGGAGTTCAAGAAGCAGTGCACACTACACTACGCCAATCAATAAAGTATGATAGAAAAAGAGTGGAGATGAGGCCATGGCAAGGCAAAGACATACATATCCCCATATCTAAATCGAAAGCAACCACAGAACCAATGGCTACTTCAACAGCCACAATAGATCTTACTGCAGAGGCCTTTGTACAAACTTCACCTATCTCCCCTCAGCACCCCCCATATCCCCCACCTCTACCACCCACCACTATAGAAACCATTGAAATCTTAACAACCACTAACCCCACCCCTACCTCAACCACCTTTTTCTCGTTCTGTGAACCGATCTCTCAAGCGACCCTTTTTCTTCCATCACCATTCCACTTTTTTCTCCTCCATTTCTATTCGTAGAATCTGCCATTGGTCACCCCATCATACCTACTATAGAAGGACACCCGAGACCCACTAAGGGAAGCTTAGGTATCCTTGCTTACCCCCATTCCCACATTCCCCTTCCCCATGATCCATACTTTCCATTCACCTCATCCATCTTTCCCTATACCTCCATTGCCACCATCACCTAATCCCATTATGTATCATTCATGGAAAACTTCATTTGTATTCCCACCACCCACATATTATGCTCACAAAACTTAAATCCACTTCACTATATGCAGATACCATGATCACTTCACCTACCATCCCACCTTCATGGTAGCTCCCACATGCACCGCACTGTCCAACCCTATCGACATTTCTCCACCCATTGCACCTCCCCATCCCCACGCTTCCACCATCCCTGATCCCCCCTCCACCAACATTGTTGGCACCATCATGCATTGCATTCCCATTCCCCTTGCACTCAACCCTACCTCTTTTGCTACTATAACTATAAATAATACTTTCAATATGATGATTCAATGTGTCTTATAGCTTCAGCAAGACCATCAACACTTGGAAGTACAAAACACTAC
The DNA here is from genome assembly GCA_020310875.1 of Ceratopteris richardii. NCBI lineage: Eukaryota > Viridiplantae > Streptophyta > Polypodiopsida > Polypodiales > Pteridaceae > Ceratopteris > Ceratopteris richardii. Next base: position 5,598,574 of record CM035438.1, read on the forward strand.
CTTACAGGCATTCTATTCCACCATTCCCATCCCCATTCCCCTTGTACTCAACCTACCTCCTTTGCATCTATAACTATAAATAATACTTTCAATGCTCATGAAGAACGAGACTATGAAGGAATCTAGGGCTTCTCAAGAAACACATGTCAGTGGCACTGGAAGAGAATAAGAGATTACAACAAAAGAAACAAGATGATATCGAGGCTGCAATGGAAGGAGCACCAGACACAACAATCAGCCCATTCCCTCACATGACATCAAGATATTACTCAAGGAACATGTTAGTTTTTGAGTCATACAAGAAGCTAGAAATAGAGTGTGCTAATCTCAAAAAGCAATTAACCACAATTAGCACATCTAGGCCGGAGGCTTCCACCATCCCACATACTACAAAGGAAATAGAAACCCTATGAAAATAGGTCGAAGAACTCCAAGCATGAAATTACAATATGAAAGACCACCCTCTTTGCTTAAAGACCCAAAGCCAGAAACAATAGTGGAAATTCCTATCGAAGAATCATCTGAAGCACCATATGAACCCATGCCAGTACCCAAAGGGTGCATTACTGAAGAGGGCCCAGACATCTTCAAAATAGAGGCACCAAATTGGCTCAAGTGGGTAGAACAAATAGGTCATACTCATGACGATAGGGTAGCGATACAAATACAATCTATGTCAAATCTTGAAGAAACAGTTCTAAAGTTAGGTTATTTTCAGAACCTATCACATCAATGACTCATCGCCACTTTAGAATTGCAATACATGCCATATTTTGTATTGTTGGCACACTATAATGCAGAAATCAAGAGGGTTACTGGGAAAGAACCCACGTTTGCTACCCAATTAGAGCAAAATGACCTACCAGAAAAGGCACGAGAAGGACCTATCTTCCAAACAACTTGGCATGCACAGATACTAATAGATTTTCAATAATGTGTCGGACATTTCCGCCAAGATGTGTATGAAGATTTTTGAGCTAATGATGGTTGTGTTCAAAACTTTTCAAAAATTCCAAGCTCTCTATATTTTTGACCCAAGGTTTCTAAATGAAATCATGAGTTAGTATATGATATGCACCAAACACCCTCCATCAACACCATCTATGCCTGGCATGCATGCATCAAATATTTACCTACTTGTTATAAATAGACCTTTGAAGAGATGTTCTCTATAGGGTTAACTATGAGATTTTCATTCCCAGACCCACCCACCTGTTGCATCTATTTATAGTCGAGCAAGCACTACATGCCGATCAACTATGACTACCACATCCGGACATCCGAGGTCTAGTAGATTAGGAGCAACTTATGAAAGATCTAGCAAGAGGACTATGATTGAGCGAACATCATCTTGCCATGCATGTTGTCGAATATTACATCAAAAACTCTTCACAACAAGGGTCTATCAAGGATGACAAACACGAGAGAGGGGGGTGTTGGTAGTAGCCAGGGAAGTCAAGGTGCCATTGCAAGTTGCAAGACAAGGAAGCCGTCGAAGAGAATCACAACAAAGGGAGAGTCAAGTAGGACCAAGCAGATAAAGAAGTCAACGAAGATCCGACAACTAGGCCTACCTAATTTCTCAAAGGATAATGCTTTTACAATAGTGATTTTAATCACTAATATTGTTTTTGATGATTCTTACTTCAGGTTTTGCAAGTTGAGGAGTCTTCGAGCTTGAGGAATATTAGATCTAAGTATGTACCAATTTTCATATCTTTTAGAGCTTATACGGAAATTAGCCTAGGAACCTATTTTTTAGCCTAGGCCGGACACTAGGTCTAGACATGGCCAAAACAAGTCAAAAACTATAAAAGGAGCTAGAGGGCTCATTTTTGGGGTTAGAAAATTGGGAGTTGATGTGTGTGCACATGTGTGTGCACATGTGTGTGTGTGTGTGTGTGCATGCTTGTGTGTGTGTGTATGTGTGTGCATGGTGTGTGGATATATTTAGGTAGTGATGTGTGTGAACACACTAGGACCGCCGGGGCACTTTTTTCCCTCTTTAGGAGGTTTTTTTCCCTCGGCTTGTATATACGCCTATTGCCCTAATGGGCTACTTATCTTTGTACATTCTCTAGTAATACATTCAGTATTGTGTGTTTTTGCTCCAAGCTTCTTCTTCTTCCTTGTGCTGTTCGCGTGCTTCCGCAGATGTCTATCTCCAACAATTGGTATCAGAGCAGGTCGTCGCTTCATCTAGGGTGCCGTTGACACTCCTCCATTTGCAGTCTCAGAATCACACGAATTTTGGTGAGCATACTCAGCGTGTTTCTGAGATCAAAACAGCTTCGTTTTGTGGTGCCGAAATCACGATCTGAGCTCGTTTCGGCCTCCGAATGCACTATCGCAATGCTTGTGTAGGCTATTTCGTCTTTTTGTGCCAAAGGTATATACCAGTTTCTGTTCGCCAGTTTAAGCGTCTCGAAGTCTACTACAAGTCTAGCAGAACGCATCTGGGCAATTCTGTTCAACTTTTTGAGATATAGTCAATTTTTTGCATCAAGGTATTTTAGTCACCGGCCATGGCTGAAAGCAGTGATGTATTCCGTATGTTGGCTGTTGAGGATAAGTTGGATGGTACCAACTACCCACTATGGGCTTATATGATGTGACATGTATTGGTTGCAAAAGGATTGTGGAATATTGTGCAGGGTGTTGAAAGACGTCCTGTTACACCTCTGACTACAGGTACTGCAAATACAGGTGTTGGAGCTGATGAAGATGGTGTCAAAGATGATATTCCGCAGATTCATGTTCGTGTTGCTGTTTCTGTTGCACCTACTACAGAGCAGATTCACTAGGATGGCAGAGATGCCTAGGCACATGCATTGATAGCTTTGTCTGTCAAACATGCCATTATTCCTCACATTCACTCTTGCAGAATAGCTAAGGATGCTTGGGATACACTTACCACATTGTACCAAGCTAGGAATGAGGCTCGTGTTGCTTACCTCCGAAAACAGTTGGAGAGTGAGCACATGAATGAAGGTGATTCTATGGACAATTTCCTAATGAAGATCAAAGACTTGAAGGAACAGTTGATTTCTGCTGATGAGGTTATACCAGATAGCTCACTTGTGCAGACCGTTCTGAATGGTCTTCCTGATTCATATCAGAGTTTTGCTTCTACTCTTCGGTTGATGATGAAAGGCAATCCAAATGCCTTATCATTTGAGGAGTTCGTCTCTGTTCTGTTGCAGGAATATCAGTCTAGGAAGAACACGTCCATTATGCGAGTTGCAGATCAAGCTTTCCTGGCTAGTCAGAAGGGCAAAGGAAAATGGAGCTCTTCAACTAGTAAGCAGAAATCTGCTAATTCTGCATATTCGAAGAAGGAAGATAAAGATGAGATAAAATCAGAAAAGCAGAAATTGTTTTGTAAGTACTGTAAAGGGAATGATCATATCATAAAGAACTATCCAAAACTGGCTGCAAAAGAGGCAAAGAAGAAAGAGGCGGGAATGGTTGTTGCAGAAGCCTCTACACCAAAAACGAAGTCTGCTAATCTTTTGCAGGAAGAAGAATTGGCATTCACTACTGTTTGCAATTTTGACCCATCTTCTCATGAGCAGTGCATGTCTACAATAAACTCAAATGTTTGGTACTTTGACAATGGGGCGACCAAACATATTACCTCACAGCGCAATTTCTTCTCTTCACTCGAGCCTACCCCTACAAGGAATACTATTACATGTGCCAACAACTTCTCTTATCCTATTATGGGAGTTGGTAAGATCATTTTGACTACTGCTGATGGTAGTTCTTTCACTTTCTCAGATGCTTTATTTGTGCCAGGGATCAAGAAGAATTTGTTATCAGTTTCTGCATTAGCCAAGATTGGCTTGGTTGTGAAATTTGTTGATGACAGATGTACAGTTCATGATCTGTCAAATGGCAATGTGATTATTGCTTCTGGCATTTTATGTCATGGGTTGTATAAGCTCATAGACTATGAAAGATCTGAAAATGATTTGGCATGTGTAGTAAATGATTCTTAGGCTATGTCAGATGCAAAGCTTTGGCATGCACTCTTTGGTCATCTGAATTTTGCTAGTTTGCTATGCCTGTAGAAATTTGAAATGGTGTCCTCGTTGCCCAAACTTGAGGCACCTAGAAAACATGTTTGTGAAGGCTGTATTTTGGGCAAAATGTAGCGTTCATCCTTTCCAAAAGATGGTTCAGTTCGGGCTACACAGAAATTGCAGCTTGTACATAGTGATGTCTGTGGTCCTATGCAGACACCCTCTTTTGGAAATTACCTTTACTTCGTGACTTTCATTGATTATTTTTCCAGGCATGTATGGGTATATCCACTCAAAGCAAAGTCGGAAGTGTTCATGTGCTTTAAACAGTTTTTGGTTTTGGCTGAAAATCTATCAGCATGTAAAATGGGCACCCTCCATTCTGATCAAGGGGGGGAATATATGTCTTTTGATTTTAATGCATTTCTGGTTGAACATGGGATAAAACACCAGTGTACAGTGCCGTATACACCTCAACAGAATGGAGTTGCTGAATGGAAGAACAGGACTCTCATGGAGATGGCGAGGTGTATGGTCAAGAGTTAGGCTTTACCTCATAGTTTCTGGCTTGAGGCTATCATGTGTGTAGCATATGTGTTGAACAGGTGTCCCACTAAAGCGTTGCAGTCTATCACTCCATATGAGGCTTGGCATGATCGCAAGCCATCTGTTGCTCATCTGCGTGTTTTTGGTTGTTTGGCATATGCACTAGTGCCTGAACAACATCGCAAAAAATTGGATGATAAGGCAGTAAAATGTATTTTTGTCGGGTACAGTTCTGAAACAAAGGCTATCGTCTGTATCATCCACAGACTAAACGCATTCTGGTTAGCCGTGATGTTGTCTTTGTGGAAGATGCTATTCAGCCATTGCTTTCATGTACTAAGGAGACATGTGTTAGCTCCAAAGACATGTATGATACTTTGATGCCTCTTTTTACAGGTGGATAGTCTAGTGCTGGTCCTAATGAGGCAACTTCTTAGCCTTTGCAGGTTTCATATGATGATGTAGATCATTCCATTTCTGATGCAGATTTACATGATGCACTTGTTGATGAGAGAGCTAATATTGAGAAGGCAAAAACTATGCCAAAATGGTTGCTGCAGACTTTGCGTGACAGCAAATTAGATGCACCTTTGTCATATCGTACTCGTTCAGGCTCTCATAGTGCCTCCTTTGCATCAGATTGCTATGCTATGGCTGCATCTAGTCTATGTGATGAGAATGAGCTTGTTTCTTTTGATGAAGCACAGAATTCAGAAAATTGGATGGTTGCTATGCAATCTGAATATGATGCTATAATGAAGAATGGTACATGGTCTTTATGTGACTTGCCTCCTGGCAAGAAGGCCATTGGCACTAAGTGGGTATACAAGTTGAAACGTAAACCTGATGGTACAGTTGACAAGTATAAGGCTAGGCTTGTTGCAAAGGGTTATGTGTAGGAAAGAGGCATTGATTTTGGTGAGATCTTTGCACCTACATGCCGTATGACTACTGTTCGGAGCATTTGTGCACTTGCAGCCGATCATGGTTGGAATGTACATCAGTTGGATATTAAAACAACATTTCTAAATGGTGACTTGCATGAAGAAGTGTATGTTTTTTAGCCCTGTGGCTTTGTGCAGAAAGGAATGAAAACGAGGTGTGCAGGTTAAAGAAGGCATTATATGGTTTAAAGCAAGCACCACGTGCTTGGTATGAGAAGATACTGTTGGAAAACTTTGAATCAATGTCTCAATTGGTCAAAATATAATCTAGTTTCTAGCATGTATAGAACAGAGTCCTAGTTCTTCTGACAGCCAACGGTGTTGGCGCCGTGGATAGATCAAAATCCTCCCATCGTGCCCACCCGAGTTCGATTCCATCCAGCAGCGGCGCAGCATGAAGAGGTTATTCTTTTTAGCTTTTCAAAAGCGATAGATTTTCGGACAGCCGATTGGTATTGATTCGCGAAGTTGCTTTATTGATCGTTGATCGTAGATCGCTACGAAGGAGCTTTTCAAGTGTGCTTTATTAGGTGTTTTTCAAAGTACACAATGTACTATATAATAAGAGCATGGCTTATTGTCTATTCATCCTTCACCTAGTTTTCAACACAAGCCTTGAGCTTGGACCTCAATAGAGCTGGTGTTTCTTCTAGCACATGGGGCAGCCATGGTGCTAACTTGAAGCATGTTGAGGAGCAGCTATGGAGTTCTTCTTGGAGAAGATGTAGAGTGTGCTCACACTCTTGCTCATGAAGAGGAGGTTATCTCTTGTTCATGGAAAGAAGACTTGGTCATTAGCAGCTTGATGGTGAGGATCGGCCATCTACATGGTGTATTTGAAGATTGTCTTCTACATGAAGATTTCGGGCTACTTCAAAGACATTGGATGGTGTTTAACATAAGATTTCCATCTTATGTTAAGTATTCAGGTACATATTCTCTTTATGCACATAGGTACTACTTGAATTTTATGGAGGAAGTAGCATCCATACCAGGAGGAGTCCTATTTGGCATAGGTACAAGAGAAACAGTATGTATATGCTTTATGCATATTTGGATGAGGTGTTTGAGAAGGTGTGTTCACATGAGTTTGAGGATTTCCGGCAGCAAACTTGTTAGCATTCTTTGCTACTTTTTAAGTATGTGATCTTTTCACACACGTATCTGACTTAGGGTCTTCCATAGCCTAAGGTTAGATGAGGGTTTGTTGATTATCAGTTTCACACTGATCCTTCCTCTTTCAGTCACACCTATTAGGTCACACATCTCATGTATATTCAGATTTCTGCCCATACATCTAAATATGTTTGTTACATTTGTACATTCACTCATCCATCTATTTCTCGTCACATAGAGTGGTTGAGAGTTTTGCTCCCACATTGTACATTGAAGATTGATATATATGATACTATGAGTAAGCGATGGCTTACGTAACACCTTACACATGTTGTCTATTCTTTCTCTATTTTTGTCTCATCATTTGTATGATTAAATGTGGTATGTTCATGTTTTGTCAATATGGAAGATTGCTAAATTCGATGTTGTTTATACTGGATCTATGGAACCATGGACCTGTGACATGAGCCAAGGGCCTACCTCATTTCCAACATTTGGTATCAGAGCACTAAGGTTTTGGTTTCAGAACTTTAGGTCTTTGGCATCAATGCATTAAGGCTCATTCAGATTCCCAGGTTTTCCAGAATTCTAGATTTACAACATATGATTTAAGGGCATCTTCTAACATTTGACATTTGACATACACACTTAATCTAGATGAGTGGAGATTTGAGAATTAGACAATTCAGTCACATGTGTATTCATCAGTGTGGAGTATGAAGTTGATGATATGTTAGCAGCCGAATATTTTTGGAGGAGTATGCAAATACTTTACAAAAGTATTGTTTGAAGACCAAGACTTGATGAAGAGAAGGCTACTTCAAATTCAAGGAAGAACAATGGTTTAGAGAAGATGAAGGAATCAGATCAACATCAAATCACAGGTATCAGTTTCTACTATCAGATTATCATTTGCAGGTCATGTCTTAGAAGAGCAGTTATGAAGAGATTTGAAGGTTTCAAGGAGTGCTTTTATACGCTTTCATCATTTGAAAGTTAAAGGCTACATCAAAACAGGTATCTAGAGGTTTGTTTTTTAGAGAGTTTTGAGAGATCTCTTTCATGGCAAGAAGGCTCATCTAAGAAGACAAATTTGGAGATGGGATGAGTTTTTCAGCCAATTTTCTGTTGTAAATTGGTTGGATATCCATGTATAGAATGTAATCTAAGTATCTAGAGAGGTAACTCTAGAAAAGTAAATTCATCATTCAGACAAAAGGTTGGTGAATTCAGTCTATCAGACATTTGAATCAGAATTTTGATTCAGAGATATGAGGAGATGATAAAACATGATTCTATATTCACTTCCATTTGTATACCATATTTGTTTTGTCTCTTACTCTTAGCACTAGAGGAAGAGAAAAGTTCATTTGAAGAGGTAAAGAGTGTTTGCTACTTCAAGATGAAGAGAACAAAAGGTATGGAAGAGAAGTTTGAAGATGTTGACATCATCACGTGGAAGAAAGATGCAGAAGAAGAAAGTTCATCATTTCCAAAAAGAAAAGTAAAGCTTCCTTTTCTCATATATTTTCCATATACTTTTCCTATTTCATCCTCTACATCCAAAGACAAGTCTACGAGAACATCTTGTTTAAAGAAGAAGCAGTTTCTTGTTTTGCATTACACTTGGTCATGATTTAGTAGATTTGACAAAGAATTGCATTGAGAGAAAGAAAAAGAAGCATATATAACTTTCGACTCATATGTGTATGAGTTATGTTGAAGATTTTGTAAGCAGGCAGCTTATATATTCCCTCAAAGAATTCTTGGAGCATCAATACAGAGCTACTTGGTATATGACAAGTTGTAGAGAAGTATATTTCTTCTTTATCTAACTCTTAAGGTAAAAGAGTTTTTTGTAGAAGATGTTGAAGACTTGGGTTGAGGCTTTTTTTTGTTTGGAAAAGTTACCTCATATTCAGTATTTTCAGAAAACTTCAGAAAATTTAGTCTTGTTGATGTACAAGTCAATGAATAATCTACTTTCTATGATTGTCTAGACTTTTGGATACATGCTTGTATTCAAAAAGGTGTTCCATCATATCCTATCCCTTGATTAAGAAGTGAAATTAGCCAAAAGAAAGTCAAGCAAGTACTGTCACATTTCAGCCGGGTAGAATATGAAAAGTTATGAAGTATCAACTTGCAGCTTTTGGAGTTCTCAAGGTGAGAAGTTTTGTCCACTTATGTTTCAAGTAGGAATTGCAAATTCTTGGAAGGATTTGTTTGAAGAAAAGTTTTACAACTTTTTGAGAAGCATGGACACTTGGAGACATTCAGGTAAATAAATCAAACATTCAGTCATGAAGGTTTGATGAGAGCAGATTCTACACAAGAGAGATCATTGATCTTGAATGATCTTGAAGATCTTGTATGACTTCAGTATTTATGAGTCAGTTGTTTATCCTTTGTTTTGTGAAGTTCTTAGCATTGGAAGAAGTAAGTCAAAGATTCAGGTTCTATCAGATTTGTGGTGCAGAGAGATAGAAGAAGATACTTGTTATGTTACAGAAGGTTATGAATCCTATAAAGCTTTCAGCAAGGTTTTGTCATGTTAGGTTCAGCTAACCTTATTCTACAATTTGGAAAGCTATTGAATGACATGGAAAGCTATTGGCATGTGTACAGTGCTAATAAAAAGGGTTCAAAAATTTCGTTTCAGATACAGGTATTGATCACTGAACATCAGATTTATGAAGGAAGACGTTCCAAATTTCATAAAGTCTGATATATTTGAAGAATACTTGATACTAGTGTTAAATCATCGAGGGGGGTGATGAAACATGAAGACTTATTTTCAGCCATATGTGAAAGAATGCACATTCATACCTAGGGGTATTCCTACTTCAGGTATTCCTATATTTCCTTTGTCAAGTTCTCTTTATGTTCCAGCTTTGAAAGAAGAAGGAAGAAGAAGAATGTCTGGAGAAAGTTCCTGTTAGGGTGTTCCTGTTTAGGAGAAGGTTCCAGAGTTCTATTGAAGAGAAGCTTGATATTTCAGAAAGTTATGTTTTAGAAGTGCACACATATATGTTTATACCAGGTTCTGAAGGAAAGAGGTATGAAGGATTTAAAGGATGAAGACATGATGACATCATAGATATGGTCTTTTGATGAGACTCATATTTCAGTTGATTTCAATTGAGTTGAGTTGATTTGACTTGAGTATAGTCAGAGATGAACCAGCAGTGTTCATAATACACTAAGTTGTGAGTTTTCAATCACAGGTTCCAGGATTCAGTTCTTGATTTTGGTAAGTGTATTTACATGATGCAGTAGAAGTACGTTGAGAAACCTTTTTGGAAGGTAAATGCAAATATGTGGATCCTAGTGTATGTTTTCAGGTTTTTGAAGACAGGAGATAGCAGGTTCAAAGATAATTCATGCTATATTTATTGTCAAGCAGTGATTGCTTGATGTATACACTATTGGATATCTAGTTTGCATATTTTCTCAAGTATAATGGTTCATATTCAGCAAGTTCAGTTTTTTTTTTTTTTGAAGGAAAGTCAAATTCAATTTTGAAGAAGACTTTTTAAGAAAACGTTTGAAGGTCAGTTCTGAAGTGCTAGAGTACAAGCTTGAAGCTTGTCGAAGTTTGCAGATTATAGAGTTTGCAGATCCAGTTCAATTTGTACCAATATGACATTGCAGGGGGGATTGTTGGAAAACTTTGAATCAATGTCTCAATTGGTCAAAATATACTCTAGTTTCTAGCATGTATAGAACTCAGTCCTAGTCCTTCTAATAGCCAATGGCATTGGCGCCATGGACAGATCAAAATCCTCCCATCGTGCCCACCCAAGTTTGATTCCACCCAGCAGTGGCGCAGCGTGAAGACGTTATTCTTTTTAGCTTTTCAAAAGCGATAGATTTTCGGACAGCCGATGGGTATTGATTCGCGAAGTTGCTTTATTGATCGTTGATCGTAGATCGCTACGAAGGAGCTTTTCAAGTGTGCTTTATTAGGTGCTTTTCAAAGTACACAATGTACTATATAATAAGAGCATGGCTTATTGTCTATTCATCCTTCACCTAGTTTTCAACACAAGCATTGAGCTTGGACCTCAATAGAGGTGGTGTTTCTTCTAGCACATGGGGCAGCCATGGTGCTAACTTGAAGCATGTTGAGGAGCAGCTATGGAGTTCTTCTTGGATTTCTTCTTGGAGTTCTTCTTGGAGTTCTTCTTGGAGAAGATGTAGAGTGTGCTCACACTCTTGCTCATGAAGAGGAGGTTATCTCTTGTTCATGGAAAGAAGACTTGGTCATTAGCAGCTTGATGGTGAGGATCGGCCATCTACATGGTGTATTTGAAGATTGTCTTCTACATGAAGATTTCGGGCTACTTCAAAGACATTGGATGGTGTTTAACATAAGATTTCCATCTTATGTTAATTATTCAGGTACATATTCTCTTTATGCACATAGGTACTACTTGAATTTTATGGAGGAAGTAGCATCCATATCAGGAGGAGTCCTATTCGGCATAGGTACAAGAGAAACAGTACGTATATGCTTTATGCATATTTCGATGAGGTGTTTGAGAAGGTGTGTTCACATGAGTTTGAGGATTTCCGGCAGCAAACTTGTGAGCATTCTTTGCTACTTTTTAAGTATGTGATCTTTTCACACACGTATCTGACTTAGGGTCTTCCATAGCCTAAGGTTAGATGAGGGTTTGTTGATTATCAGTTTCACACTGATCCTTCCTCTTTGAGTCACTCATATTCTCTCTTCTATAACCTATTAGGTCACACATCTCATTTATATTCAGATTTCTGCCCATACATCTGAATACGTTTGTTACATTTCTACATTCACTCATCCATCTATTTCTCATCACATAGAGTGGTTGAGAGTTTTGCTCCCACAATGTACATTGAACATTGATATATATGATACTATGAGTAAGCGATGGCTTACGTAATACCTTACACATGTTGTCTGTTCTTTCTCTATCTTTGTCTCATCATTTGTATGATTAAATGTGGTATGTTCATGTTTTGTCAATATGGAAGATTGCTAAATTCGATGTTGTATATACCGGATCTATGGAACCATGGACCTGTGACATGAGCCAAGGCCCTACCTCATTTCCAACAGATACATGCTTATCTGATTGCACATGGTTTTGAGAACAGTCCAACTGAAAGCACCTTATATGTTAAGCGTGCTAATGATGTGCTTCTGATCATTGTTGTCTATGTTGATGGCATGCTGCTCACTGGTCCTATTAAGAAGCATATTGTTGATTTTAAGGCTGATTTGCATGCCTCATTTGAGATGTCTGATTTGGGGCATTTGCATCACTATTTGGGCATTCAGTTTATGCAAGTTGAGGGTGGAATGGCTTTGTGTCAAACGAAATATATTGACACATTATTGCACTGTTTTGGCCTTGAAGACTGTAAGCCTATTGCCACTCCTATGGAGACAGGTTTATGTTTGAGTCTTCATGATGCTGGAGATGCATTTGATGTTGCTCTCTATCAACATGCTGTTGGATGCTTGATTTACTTATGCATTACTCGGTCAGATATTCAGTTTGTTGTCTCACAGATGAGCAGGTTTATGCATTGCCCAAGAGTCACGCATTGGAAGGTGGTTAAGCGCATCTTTCGCTACTTGAGTGGTACTCCGCTACTTGGATTGTTTTATCCCAAGGGGGGATCACTACCACCAGATTTGCATGCTTTTTCTTACTCAGATTGGGTTGGTTGCTATGACACTCGTGTGTCCACCAGTGGTTTTTGCTTCATGCTTGGTAGCTCATGTATATCTTGTTTGAGCAAGAAGCAGCCTACTGTGGCCACTTCCAGTTGTGAGGTTGAGTATAGGGCAGCTTTCACAGCGACTGTTGAGTGTGTGTGGCTCAGACGCCTTATGGCTGATTTGGGTGTTGGCCAGTCTTTTGCCACCACCATCTTCACTGACAGTCAGAGCGCATTGGCAGTTGCGAGGAACCTTGTGTTCCATGCTCGCACTAAGCACATTGAGGTGCATTATCACTATGTCAGGGAGAGGTTCTCTGCTGGGGAGATCAGCTTGGCATATGTGCCCACGCAGGAGAACATAGCAGACCTTTTCACGAAGGCTCTGCCTAGGGAGAAGTTTGAAGCTTTCTGCAAAGCTTTGGGCTTACTTCCTTTTGTGGAGTGATTTCCACATAGCTTGGCACTTCCTTATACATGAGTGCCAGCTCCTTGTTCACCGCATCACTCGCAAGGGGGATTTGTTGATATATTTAGGTAGTGATGTGTGTGAACACACTAGGACCACCAGGGCACTTTTTTCCCTCTTTAGGAGGTTTTTTTCCCCCGGCTTGTATATACGCCTATTGCCCTAATGGGCTACTTATCTTTGTACATTCTCTAGTAATACATTCAGTATTGTGTGTTTGTGCTCCAAGCTTCTTCTTCTTCTTCCTTGTGTTGTTTGCGTGCTTCCGCAGACGTCTATCTCCAACAGTGTGCATTCTTCTGTGTATGTCCCTTTGGAGAAAGAAACTTTGGTACCTGACAACATGAAGGATAGGAAGCTCTCAAAGCTAAAGGATATGACGGCACTGACTCCTAATGTTTCCATCCCATTTCACCTATGCATGCAGCATTTTGCTTTTCCAGGTCAAGATCATTTGACGCAATCACACAAAAGAATATGGTCCAATCTCTATCTGGTTCAGACAAGGTCATTGACCATCAAGCTTCCCGTATGGGTCATTGAACCCTTGTATGAAGCTAACAAGAGGTGGTCTAGGAAATTATTTATGAATGGATGTTGTGTCATTACTTGTACTATATATAGATGTTTATCTTATGATGTGCCCATTGAGTGCGTGCCGACTTGGTCTCAATTACAACTTTTTAAAGGTCATCGAGCTTTTGTCCACCAGTCTAAGAGAATAAGAGGCATGATCCCATGTGTCCAACCAAGAGAGATTGTCACGACCCCCAAAGTCTCACCAAGAGGAGAAGGCACGGTGCCCCCCTTTACTATTAGAATCCCTCAATCTAAGTCTAGAGGAACATCACAAGTTCCTCCCTCTGCTCCCCCTGTGCCATCAGAATTTGAATTTGGCCCCACTAGAGACATCGAAGGGATGAGCACATTCGACTTTGAGTCCTTCTTTAAAAACACTCAACTCTCTGACATTGAGTTCTTTGACATTGAAGATCCTAGCACCTCAACACAAAAGCACGGGACAGTCAAGAGAAGCATGCCACGTGCACTAGGAATATGATTATAGAGGAGGTACTAGGGTACCCACTTCCAACAAGATCAAATTGTATACACTTCCAGTACTCCATTTACTCAAGGGAGGTTCTCCTTAGAGAAGTATACCCTGTAACACTCCTGTGTGAGGTACCACTTTAGAAGAAATAGATAGAGCTACAAAAGTGATGAAAAGACCAATAAGAACAAGATTGAAAATTGCACCAGAATCCCAAGAGCTATACTTGATAACATTACAAATGTCTCATGAGTTCGAGGATAAACTCTAACTACTCAATACAGAGAAGGTATACAATAATGTGAGTTTTCTGTACAAATGCTACAGACTCCAACTTACAAGAGAGCTATCCTAGTATACCCAATCTCACTACTGTGTTGTCTCTCCCCCAACACCGAAGCTCTCACTCTGTATATTCCCCACAGAGAAGCCTCTTCACAGTGGGCAAAACTGCACTAGTGACCAAAGTGTAACTAAAGAGTAACCTGGTGAGAACACATTCACAATACCACAATAACTCACTCTCATATATCTCATATATGCATACCGGCCTCTGTCGATCGGTCCCCAAATTGAGATCACATATCTATTTATATAGATTCCAGAGAGGCTTGGGGTGGCCTTGCCAAATCCTAGCCTTAAGTGTTGCACGCGCCAAAGTGGTGGCCCAAGATGTAGAGGAGTGATTTAATTATGGCTCTGGTAGCCAACTTCAATTAGGCCCCCAATTTTAGCTTTTGACACCACCAAAACTTGGCGGCAGTATTCCGTGCATTAATTTTCACTGTGACACTTTATTGACCAAACACACTTCGCCAGTCATTTACCGTCGAAGGTCGCTCATGGTGGATCCGCAACTCAATAGGTGGAAGTTGCCAAGTTACCTTGCAAAAATAAGTCACCTATGTGTGCCATGTTTAAAGGGAGGCGCCCAATTTGCATTAACTGTTGCCATGATAATGAGAGAGGAAATAGGTAGATGCTTGAAATCATGCCCAAATGGTGGTCGCCTTGGTTGAAGATGCCTTGTTGGAGGTCGCCCAATGGGAGTTGGAGATGGAGGGAAATGGTTGGAGGTGATCGCCTTGGGAGGAGAGGCGAGTGAATGCGAGGTGCCAAATGATGCAACAAGTGGTCGACCCACATCTACTTGGTGGTCACCCAACATGGATTATACCCATATATGGTTGGTCGCCCTCTTTAGGTGGTCGCCCTCTTTTTCAAGAAGCCCAAAAGGTGGTCAGACTTTTTTTTGCAAGAAGTGCAAAAGGTGGTCCCCCTCTTTTGCAAGAAGCCGAGAAGGTGGTCGTCCAATTTTTGCCATAAGAACACATGGGTGGTCGCCCAATTTTGCTCAAATCTACATGGGGTAGTTGCCTAGTTTTGCCATAAGCCCAAGATGGGCGTGGCCATAGTTTTGCCATAAGCCCAAGATGGGCATCGCCATAGTTTTGCCATAAGCCCAAGATGGGTGTCGCCATAGTTTTGCAAGAAATTATTCATCTCCCTAAAATCAAGGCGCTTCTTTTCCATGGTTTGAGATAAGTAAAGAGAAAAGTGATTACTTATCAAATAAGAATTGTAACTCCTCAAAGAGGGTCATATGGGAAAAGGGGTCCCTCCACGGAGCAAAAAGACTAGAGCTCTCCTATAGAGTGCTTTTTTCTTGCCATAGACCTATAAGGTTAAGGATTACCCAGCTCGCATCCATTTGTGCCCAAGAGCCTTTGCTTCAATGGTCTTTGCCCACACCTTAGGTCCTAATTTCAATTGCTCATGCTTTGTGCTCTTGCCTCTTTACCTATTTACCTATTCTTGATCTGTTTACTTGTTTTTTATGTTGATTTCACCAACTACAAGGTATGGCCTTGGGAGTGACTCAAGACCTACGATGAGGGTTGCCCGGTGTCGTCGGGGTTCTTAGAAAGGAGGTTGTGAGCAATAAAAATTAGCTCGGTCACAAAAGGGTTCCAATACAAGAAACTTCCTCTCTCAATCCAAGTACTTTCAAGTAATTCCCTACCGTCAAAGTTTGAAGCAGATTAGCCTTGAAACCACCTTTGGGCAAACTGTAAAGGTGTTTGTAGAAAAGGGACATAACGGTAGATCAGAGGATTTACTCTCGTCCCAATATGTGACCATATGGATCGGTGAAAGTATGCCGTTGCTGGAGCATGATACATTAGCTTTAACAGCTGCCAGTATGCCAATACTTGCACGAAGTTCTTTCGTGGTGAAAGCAGTAAGAAGACGAGCAAAAAGCCAACTCCTATCTCACAGTTTGCACTCAACATGCTCACTGTCGATTGGTTAGCATCCACCCACTTACAAAGATTATCAAGATACTTCCTGTAAATATATGTGTTCCTGAAATCTCTCTTAAGAAACTGTGTAACATTCAGAAGAGACTGACAAATAACAGGAATGACAGCAAATTTGATTGGAGCAAGTGTTGTAATGAAAACTGTAGAATATAAAAGATACAAGAACTCCTTTGCTGCAATAGATGACTGCTACCAAAAATCTTAGGCGATTGTATAAAAGAATGACGATGATAGTATAAAATCTGTATTTTGTGAGATGGAGCATGCAACTCTGATTAGGTGATACGAAAGAGGGCTAAGCTGCTACAGCATCATATAGCCTGTGTTCACTGATGAGGAAAGATGTCATGAAAATGCATGATCGGCTACAAATATGTCTACAAATATGTCTAGTGTCATCATTTTTTACCAAAGCAACCTCAACATCGACATCGAATTCTGTCCTTTCGCAGCCATGATGTTTTATATCACGTGACATATACTGCCAAAATTGTTACTAATTGTGGTTAAAATACCTGATACTCTGGTTCATTATAGTCTGAGGCAGGACTTACTGCCAGGAAGCAGTTTTCGGGATCATCATAATCTGGCAAAGCGGCAAAAAATGGGTGCTGCTTGATTTCTGCAGCGCCTCTTATAGCAGCTAGTCTTTTACTGGGGTCCTTCACAAGCAGGCCTCTGATAAGATCCTGAGCAGCTATGGATGGTGATGAGTGCACAAATTCATCCTCAGATGGAAAGCGTAATAGCTGAGTCACCACGTTCATGAGGGTGACTTCATGATCTGCACCTTTGAAGGGCGTTCTCCCGTACAAAAGCTCAAACAAAAAGATGCCGAATGTCCACCAATCTACTGCAGAACCATGGCCTTTCTCCGTATTCGGTCCTCCCTGTACTTCTCTTCTCTTGCACAGTTCATCTAGGCATCAATTCTCCTCTTCACCATGACGAACTTCAGCGGTCATCTAAATCCTTCAGTGCTTGCTTTGGAATTTGCGCTCTATGTCGGCTATGGATGGTTGTGATCAGATATGTCGACTGTTTTTGTCTGCCACCATATCTATCTTTCTTGTTAATCTTGGTAACCAGAAAATACATAATGGCCTTCTCTGTATATGCAGAGCTTCCTCGCACTTCAAATACGTGTACCATACCTGAAAGCTTCTTCTTCATGTGTCCGTTCATCAAGCAAGATCGTGGCCATATCAATTTGGCCTTCGCGCAGCTTGCTCTGGGTTCTCCCTCCTCTGTAGCGTCTCCTCCAAATATCTGTTATGCCCAAGTGAGAAGCCATATAGCTTGAGCGAGTAAAAAGTACTATATCAAGAATTGGTTTGAAAGTATTTGAATAAAGGTCACTGATTGATGTTGAAAACTTTGCCACATCCTCCGTGATTCGCTGATCCGGATTAGAAAGTTTTGCAAGTACTGCAGCAGCATAATAAACACGATCACTGAGGTAATATTGGTGCAAGTACTCTGTAAGCCTCTTTTGGAAGGATAAACTTATGATGGTCTGCAAAAACTTCAAGGCACTGTTCACTACTGCTGCCGGTATAGCAGTCTGTGAGAATCGCAAAAGGCTGGATGTGAACTCTACCCAATCCTTGGAAACAACTGCCTGTCCTAGTTTACCTTCCAGGAAAGCGATTCGATCTGAAAGTTGAGTGCGGCTGTATAGCAACCATGTTTGCAGAAAGATTTGAAATGTCTCTTTTGATCAGAAAGATGGTATACAAATTTTCAAGATTTGAGTGAGCCTCCGCACAAAAATAGAGTCCACAGCAATCTCGTATAAATCAGAATTTGCGCTCAATATGATTCAAGAACTTCCCTTTATCAATGCATCAGCGTTTCCTCCTGTACGGACCTCTTTGCGTCGAAAGCTCCCCTCCTCCAGTAGCGTGCTGAGATCATCTGTTGATTGTGTTCTTTGACAAAAACAACAACGCTCTGGTTGTACGCCTGAGCCCGTCGTCGATGACCTTCATGCTACAGCAGATATCTTCAAATTAAGCTTCCAAAAATAAGTTTTCTCTCTTCCCATAATCAGCAGTTCTCCTCCAACTTTAAGCGTCCGCCCCTGAATCCTCAGCAGCCCATAGCAATTAGATGCCTCCCCGCCAGAGCAGATCGATCCCCCCCCTTTTTGGCCTTTCGTTCAGTGGAGAGACGAAGCTACTCCTAAAAATAGAAACAATTCCTTGAGACCTCCACATTCTTGCCCTTTCTATGAAAACAGAGAACCTCGTTTCCGGAACCTCCACAAGATACACATAAAATCCTTCCCATAATTAGCGTTTTCTTCCATAATTGAGGGTGTCCTCTGGCTGCCAGCACTACCATCCCAAATATATTAACGCCTATTCTTGATGTCACCGAATGTGCTATTTGTGTCCTTTATTATCACTATCGAGTGATTTTCAGGCTTGGTCTTCAAATCTCGCCCACATCGCACTCAATCCATACTGCTGAAATGCAGAGAGAACATACGAAGCAGTAGTCTGAAAGTCGTTATAGGAGCCGGCCACATATGTATGATGCCACGAATGTATCCTCCCAAATCGTAAGAAGCAAGCAGTTCTAGAACTTCAGCCCGAATGTGTGACCTCTTCAAAACATCTTATGCCGAAAGCAATGGCTTCAAATCGTGACGACATCCACCCCCTCTGAACCTGTACATCCTCCGGATGTACCACCATCGATCTCGGTATCTGCAAGTCTTCAAGAATCCAAATGTGAGTGAAATCAAGTGCATGGGTTAAAACAAATGTGCCTATGCACGGCCATGTAATGAGCCCTACATATGCATACTCTAAGTGCATAAAAAAAACATGGTGCAAATAGAGAGGTATTAGGAATTCGGTGTTGAGGATGTACACTCAAATTGAACTCACATTTTCATCATGGATATACAATTCAATACAAGTGCAATCACTCGTGCAACTATGGGTTTTAACGAAAATATCACTCGTGCTCTTTACATTTCATTTATGCATGCGTTAGGTGCATGAAGAAAAAACAAAAATGGTGCGAAAATCAAAGTTTCATGGTATCTAAGCAAGGAAGCTCACATCACTCTCAACTCCACTCTCCTAAAGATGCAATCACTCTTCCTTACTCAGATCTGTTCTCTCTTATCACTCAAAACTTGCTTTATTATTTTTCAATGATATTTACCTATCTAATTGTGCAGATGGACGTGCTTCTATGGAATTTCAAAGACGTGTTTCTATATATTTTTTACATGCATATTTGGCATGCAATGCATCTCAAAGATGGTGCAAAGAAAAGATTAGGGTTAAAGCACGATAGCTAATGAAAAAGATTTTCACGGCTTTGTTCTTGAGTCATCATCTCCGTTGGCTTCGCTTGATCATTCCTGCACTCATAGAAACTAAACAAATCATGAGAAACATCAAATCATATGACACAATATATATATGCAATCCATGAAAGAACTTCAAAAACCATTTGCAATAAACCATAAAGATGTAATTTTGAAAGTGGTTGCCTCCTGCATAATCCATCAAACTCCTAGATCTCCAATTAGCTCCATATCAACACCTGTTTATATAAACTCAGAAAACACATTAGTAGCATCATATTCAAAAAGATTATTTTGAAAAATTTTCATTTTCTTGAGAGCTAGATGCATTTTCTTGCTCTATTTATTTATGCATTTATTTGTTTATTTATTTATTTATTTATTTTTATATTTGCTTTTATCCATCTCAAAAAATCAAAACATAATTATTAAGTATTTACATACTTATATTGACAAAAGTCACTTTTGAATTTCTTGTGAATACAAGAAATTCCTTTCCAGTACATTTTCACAAATAAATTCTCCAAAGAAGGTATGTTTAAAAACAAGCCATCTTTGAATTGCACCAATCAGCGTTGCATTCATAAATACAGTAAATATGTATACAAGCCACCTTTTTTGCTTATCTACCTCTTGGCAGCTTGTTTGGTCTTTGTAGCTCTCAGAGAATTTGGATATCCATATTTCAATTATCTGAGCATGAGTATCTTTATTTATGATTCTTTCAAATTCATCATGTGCAGAGTCATGAATACATGTATATGAAGTTTGAAATTTGCATATGTTTGATTCATAATTGAAATTTTCTTGCAAGCATGTATTTTCTTTTATTTCATGCTTGAGATCATTTATAGGAGTTTCATCCCTTTCAATATCTTCTATCATGTCTCCATCACCGTTAAGATGAGGTTTTTGAATAGAATCATTTGAATCCCACTTCAAATGGAAGTGTTCATCATACTCAGACATCAAGACACAGTCATCTTTATTCTCCATGGTAAAATCATTCCTTTCTGACTGAGTTTCGGAAATTATGAAGTCTGCTTCTTTCTCCAATCTTTCCAGGAACTCTTCATCATTGTCTTTTTCCAGATTCATTTGCCCATTTTCATGAAGAGACTCAATATCACTGAATCCAAGAAAGTCTTCATCTTCAATATCACTAGAGACTTTCTTATCAAGATCAAACTCATCATAATTTTTACACTTTATAGAACAGTGCATGTAGATTGACGGGAACTCAACTTCTTTATTCAAGATCCCATCATAGAATTCTTCATATCTCTCAATCATTTCTTGCTCATTCTCTTCAGAGGATGTACTTAGTCCACCTTCTTCAAGCATTGATTCTTCAATCACTGATTCTTGCTCAAGAATCTCATCATGTATGAGAATCTCAACATACGCATCCAAATCAACTTGAGCTTCATCGTTGCAATTGTTTGACTCAATAGTTTTACATTGGATATCCTTCAATGCTATACACGCATCTGATTTATCATATGTCACAATAAACATTTCATCTGCCACTTTATGCTCAATTTCTTCAATGTGTGAACTCAACTCAATATGATTATTTTTGACATACATATCAGTATTTAGAGGAATGATCAATGGTATTTTCTCATCCTCCTCATATTCATTCATATTTCTCTCTTCATAGAATGTAGCTTCATTTACATACATATCATTATTTTGAACTCCATCCAACTTATCCTCTTTTTTATGTGCGGGATCTTTGTCCAATGTGACATCACTCAAAAGAATATTAGTATCTTGATCTTGATCTTGATCTAGACTATCCGTAGGATTCGGATCATGCTTATCACCATCACCATACACATCACTATCCAGAGGACCTATCATTTGTACATCCTCTAGATTAGCATCATACTCATCTTTGTCATCACACATTTCAACCTCTAGAGGACTCATTATTTGCATGTCCTCCTTTATATAAGTAAGTTCGTTTTCTTGCATCTCTGTATGCATGTTTAATGTGGATTCCTGCATATCCATTTTCTTACCCATCGGATCTTCTATTGACAGGTCCTTAGATTCAACATCATGTTCCATGGGAGTTCCTTCATGTAATTCAGTCATTAGATCAGAAGTTCTATCCGAATCTTGTGTTAGAAAAGGATCATCACCATCAAGTGACATCCAATCATACTCCACATCTTGCCCGATGTCATCATATAAGGATGCATCTCGAGCTCGATCTTCAGGCATATTTATTAGGTTCTCTATTTGTATCTCATCTTTTATCTCCATTTGGTCACCTATGAGCCTTCTAGATATCTCTATCTCTTTGTTTGCATCTTGATATGTTTCTTGATTTGTTTGATTATCTTTTATTCGATGTGAAGAATTTATCGGAGTAGAGGAAGCTTCGTCTTGATTTCTTGTTGGGTTTTGTTGGTTTTTGTTTTGTTTTATGTTTGTTGTTTGTTTGGTTTGATTTTGGTTTAGTTTGGTTTGATTTTGATTAGCTTCCACTTGCTCTTTTGATCCTCCCATCTTCGGGCTTTGTCCACTCATGGCACCTAAAGATATAATCATTGTAAAGAAGTCTAGGGGCTCTTGGCACCTTGTAACCTTTGAGGTTACATCAATCGCACTTTTAGAAGTTTCTTCATATTTCCCATCATCACTATGGATATTAAGCCCATGCATATCTACTTCATGCCCAAATGGGGTCTCTACAACCTCATGGACTTGAACATTATCCACGATTGGTAAAATGCTTGGAACATGGTTATAATTTTCATCTGTTTGAAGATCTGTTCTCCAATCATTTAAAAATTTCTCTATTGTTTGTTGTTTCTTTACGTATTTCATCACAGCTTCATGGACGAGCATCCAATCCTCTGTGAGTCCTGAGTCGGAGTCTATATCTTGTAGAAGTGGAATTAACTCCTCTCGGGCATTAACATCGATTGTTCGAAGAAACAACGAAACTCTTTCATGACTCATGCACCTCTTATCGTGCTCAGAAAGATCATCATATTGACGCTCAAACTCTTCTTTGATCTCAAGAATTGGTCGGTCTTTGGGCATATGAACCCACCTCAGGAAAGATCTACGAGTTACTTTATCAAGATCCTCTAGCATAAACTGCTTGAGGAGTGTCGCTTTGAATTGGGACCATGTCGTTTGATTTATTCGCATTATTTGGTCTCTCACGTCGTAATCCGACACATAGATAAAGTTTTCACATAATTCTTTTTCCGTCATCGGACTTAATCCGACACCTAGATATTTGGCCTCGAGTTCATATTCTTTGCAGAACTTTGAGACATTCTTCCCATTGAAAAAGCCACACCGATTGACTAGACGTTCATGAAGTGATTGGATGGCTTTTTGACGCCTATCCTCTTCTTGAAATCGTAGGAATTGAGCTAGGATCTCTTCCATTTTGATTATGCTAATCTTTGTGGCTCTATAATTCACTCACCCCCTCCTTTCACGTCGGGTTCACCAGCATGTCGTCGGGGTTCTTAGAAAGGAGGTTGTGAGCAATAAAAATTAGCTCGGTCACAAAAGGGTTCCAATACAAGATGAAACTTCCTCTCTCAATCCAAGTACTTTCAAGTAATTCCCTACCGTCAAAGTTTGAAGCAGATTAGCCTTGAAACCACCTTTGGGCAAACTGTAAAGGTGTTTGTAGAAAAGGGACATAACGGTAGATCAGAGGATTTACTCTCGTCCCAATATGTGACCATATGGATCGGTGAAAGTATGCCGTTGCTGGAGCATGATACATTAGCTTTAACAGCTGCCAGTATGCCAATACTTGCACGAAGTTCTTTCGTGGTGAAAGCAGTAAGAAGACGAGCAAAAAGCCAACTCCTATCTCACAGTTTGCACTCAACATGCTCACTGTCGATTGGTTAGCATCCACCCACTTACAAAGATTATCAAGATACTTCCTGTAAATATATGTGTTCCTGAAATCTCTCTTAAGAAACTGTGTAACATTCAGAAGAGACTGACAAATAACAGGAATGACAGCAAATTTGATTGGAGCAAGTGTTGTAATGAAAACTGTAGAATATAAAAGATACAAGAACTCCTTTGCTGCAATAGATGACTGCTACCAAAAATCTTAGGCGATTGTATAAAAGAATGACGATGATAGTATAAAATCTGTATTTTGTGAGATGGAGCATGCAACTCTGATTAGGTGATACGAAAGAGGGCTAAGCTGCTACAGCATCATATAGCCTGTGTTCACTGATGAGGAAAGATGTCATGAAAATGCATGATCGGCTACAAATATGTCTACAAATATGTCTAGTGTCATCATTTTTTACCAAAGCAACCTCAACATCGACATCGAATTCTGTCCTTTCGCAGCCATGATGTTTTATATCACGTGACATATACTGCCAAAATTGTTACTAATTGTGGTTAAAATACCTGATACTCTGGTTCATTATAGTCTGAGGCAGGACTTACTGCCAGGAAGCAGTTTTCGGGATCATCATAATCTGGCAAAGCGGCAAAAAATGGGTGCTGCTTGATTTCTGCAGCGCCTCTTATAGCAGCTAGTCTTTTACTGGGGTCCTTCACAAGCAGGCCTCTGATAAGATCCTGAGCAGCTATGGATGGTGATGAGTGCACAAATTCATCCTCAGATGGAAAGCGTAATAGCTGAGTCACCACGTTCATGAGGGTGACTTCATGATCTGCACCTTTGAAGGGCGTTCTCCCGTACAAAAGCTCAAACAAAAAGATGCCGAATGTCCACCAATCTACTGCAGAACCATGGCCTTTCTCCGTATTCGGTCCTCCCTGTACTTCTCTTCTCTTGCACAGTTCATCTAGGCATCAATTCTCCTCTTCACCATGACGAACTTCAGCGGTCATCTAAATCCTTCAGTGCTTGCTTTGGAATTTGCGCTCTATGTCGGCTATGGATGGTTGTGATCAGATATGTCGACTGTTTTTGTCTGCCACCATATCTATCTTTCTTGTTAATCTTGGTAACCAGAAAATACATAATGGCCTTCTCTGTATATGCAGAGCTTCCTCGCACTTCAAATACGTGTACCATACCTGAAAGCTTCTTCTTCATGTGTCCGTTCATCAAGCAAGATCGTGGCCATATCAATTTGGCCTTCGCGCAGCTTGCTCTGGGTTCTCCCTCCTCTGTAGCGTCTCCTCCAAATATCTGTTATGCCCAAGTGAGAAGCCATATAGCTTGAGCGAGTAAAAAGTACTATATCAAGAATTGGTTTGAAAGTATTTGAATAAAGGTCACTGATTGATGTTGAAAACTTTGCCACATCCTCCGTGATTCGCTGATCCGGATTAGAAAGACTTCCAAGTACTGCAGCAGCATAATAAACACGATCACTGAGGTAATATTGGTGCAAGTACTCTGTAAGCCTCTTTTGGAAGGATAAACTTATGATGGTCTGCAAAAACTTCAAGGCACTGTTCACTACTGCTGCCGGTATAGCAGTCTGTGAGAATCGCAAAAGGCTGGATGTGAACTCTACCCAATCCTTGGAAACAACTGCCTGTCCTAGTTTACCTTCCAGGAAAGCGATTCGATCTGAAAGTTGAGTGCGGCTGTATAGCAACCATGTTTGCAGAAAGATTTGAAATGTCTCTTTTGATCAGAAAGATGGTATACAAATTTTCAAGATTTGAGTGAGCCTCCGCACAAAAATAGAGTCCACAGCAATCTCGTATAAATCAGAATTTGCGCTCAATATGATTCAAGAACTTCCCTTTATCAATGCATCAGCGTTTCCTCCTGTACGGACCTCTTTGCGTCGAAAGCTCCCCTCCTCCAGTAGCGTGCTGAGATCATCTGTTGATTGTGTTCTTTGACAAAAACAACAACGCTCTGGTTGTACGCCTGAGCCCGTCGTCGATGACCTTCATGCTACAGCAGATATCTTCAAATTAAGCTTCCAAAAATAAGTTCTCTCTCTTCCCATAATCAGCAGTTCTCCTCCAACTTTAAGCGTCCGCCCCTGAATCCTCAGCAGCCCATAGCAATTAGATGCCTCCCCGCCAGAGCAGATCGATCCCCCCCCTTTTTGGCCTTTCGTTCAGTGGAGAGACGAAGCTACTCCTAAAAATAGAAACAATTCCTTGAGACCTCCACATTCTTGCCCTTTCTATGAAAACAGAGAACCTCGTTTCCGGAACCTCCACAAGATACACATAAAATCCTTCCCATAATTAGCGTTTTCTTCCATAATTGAGGGTGTCCTCTGGCTGCCAGCACTACCATCCCAAATATATTAACGCCTATTCTTGATGTCACCGAATGTGCTATTTGTGTCCTTTATTATCACTATCGAGTGATTTTCAGGCTTGGTCTTCAAATCTCGCCCACATCGCACTCAATCCATACTGCTGAAATGCAGAGAGAACATACGAAGCAGTAGTCTGAAAGTCGTTATAGGAGCCGGCCACATATGTATGATGCCACGAATGTATCCTCCCAAATCGTAAGAAGCAAGCAGTTCTAGAACTTCAGCCCGAATGTGTGACCTCTTCAAAACATCTTATGCCGAAAGCAATGGCTTCAAATCGTGACGACATCATGTCGTCGGGGTTCATGGAAAGGAGAGGGAGATATTAAGTTTAGCATGCACTTAAGTTGTTTTGAGCAACTGATGGCTAGGTATGTTGTAGGGATTATGCCATAGAAGAGATCAAGGTGACGCATGGTGTCCTAGTAAGAAGATTCACTCAGAGTCTTATATATCATCAATTTTGACTTTCAGATCAACACTACCAATCAAAGGATTCCCGTTACATATGTAGACTAGCAGAATTAAACACGCAATGTGAACTTCACAAAGTCATAGTTGCGTGTAAAATGAATGTGTTCAATCTGTAAGAGTCATCACATCAATCTTTTCAACCTTTTGACTAATGATTCAAAATCGTGTCGCCTAAGATATTCGATCACTTATGAAGAAACCTTTTTGCACTTAACAGTCAACAGCCTTACATTTAATTAGAGGTGAAATTTGTCTGAAAATTTGGAAAGATATAAGCTTCCAAGGCTAGACCAAAAACACAGGCACGCGAGAGAAGAGCAATATAATCCGACGTAGGTCCAACGCAGCCCTGCTCAGATGCGTAGACGCAGGTACAATAACCGAAAAATGGATCAAAGAAACTTGGAATGGGCGCAAAACATCTATCAATACCATGGATTTCAGGCAAGTTAGGAATCAACAATGCAATAAACGGTAATGGTAAGCATGATTTACAGGAAGCTCACGTATTAGTGAACAGGTAGCTAAAACTCCTCGTTGCGCTAAACTACGCACTCTGTGCATGGTAATAGTGAGTACCGACAAAAGTTAGCAGTGCACTTCAATAGAACATTTCACGGTGAATGGATCGTACTAATCCATCCCTTCCACATCTGTCTCAGATCAGAAGCTTCTGTGCGCAAATACCAATGGAAACTTCAATAATGCGTTTCCATAGCACATTTCATCGTGTAAGTATCATATTGAAACAAGCCTTTCACTTTTGTCTCCGATGAGAAGCTACGTAGAGATACAAGGGTTTAATTAACTCCTGTATACAACCAATCTCAAGCTGCCCTTATAATATCAAACCTCTTTTTCTAAGGGTCGACTATCAGTTTCAACCCACACTGACCAACATACTTATCTTCTCAACTTGATTTACATGTAGTGAAATTCAATAGACGCTGTACACCTATTCATAACATGCAACAATTACCCTGGTTTTGGGGACTGATTGGAAGAAAAATAATTAAACCACGAAGAGAATCAGAGAGCTTTACTACACATCAGCATGAGGTCAGAAACACGGACCAAAAGCAACTCATCACGTTCTCCAGAGACAACCGTTCAGACCCGAACAGCTCACAGTCAGACGCTTAGCCACCCATATCAACACATGAACGCCCCAAATGTTCCGCGATCCTCAACTTCAGATTAGGCAGCGAGTGACTATGCTCAGGAGATAATTGTTCTCATCGACAGGCACCACGACCTGTCTCCGTAGTCTAACATGTGATTCATATGCATCACAGCACAGGCTGCTGCTGCCGCGAATAACTCGACTTCTGACGAGCAGAACTCTGAATATTTCTAATCCTTCCCCAACGCCTTCACAATCACCGCTGCGCGCGTAGCCTTTTTCTCTCTGATCGGGAGTAGAGAGCTTAAGCCTCCCCTTTGATCTACTGCGCCATCACGCTTTACCCATTCTATGAATTGGCAGATGAAAGATTACAACTTGGTTTCTGTGATCCTCCGAACTCCATCTGTTGAACCCGCAGTAATTAGCAGCCAGAAGAAGCTTTCTCTAATCTCTGGCCATCTTTTCCCTTCATCTCCCGTGCCTTCGACCTCCAGCAGCCGCCCCTCTCTCCCGTTGCCAGGATACAAGTTCTTACGATGCCCAAAAGAACGCGCCCTCTGCTTCTTCCACATGCCACACAGATCGACGATCCCCTATCTCCCTTGAATGTTCTCCCAGTTTCCGTGATGTCTGTTCATCGAAGCAACTAAAGAACATGGAGCGTGTGACCAGCCGCGTCGCCATATTTTTTTTTTTGCAGCCCGAGCAGAAATTCCTCTCATTGGGTGCCAATAGAGAGTTGATCGACCGCCCATGAAGACTGTGAAACCGACGATCACAAAGAGGAGTGACGTTCGAGGCAACGAATTCAGCTAATGCCACGTACAGACACTTGGATTTCTTCGTTGATTCTTTCCATTCCGAGTATTTTTAGATATACTCTATACAATGAGTACGATAGCATGAATGTAAAACAAATCCTGAACTAGTAACTCCTCGAATATTTGCCGGGATTATTCAAGTGCTTTGTAGGGTGCGACTTCGATTCTTGACCACACCGGGGTGGCCAAAGACCCCCTCAAGGTCCCAAGATTCACTTTGAAAATGTTTGGAACCCAAGAGGTATGCAGAGGGATTGATCCCTAGAAAAGGAAAAAAGCATCTTCCACCTTCTCTACAGGCCCCCACATCAAGACTTTGCACCGTCCTAGTGCAACGACTCATTTATTTGCTTATTCCAACTAACAAAATGTAGTGCAGAAAATGAAATGAACTGAAGTGTGATTTGTACAGTGAGTGAATTCCATCTACTTGCATCAATTCAAATAATTTTTCACCGTGGAGATATTGACCAGGGTCATCCTCACACCCTACAAGTCCTCTAGATGTACGCCTCCTTGTGGCAATACCTTTATCACCTTGTAGGGCCCTATCCATTTAGGTGCCAGTTTGGTGGATGTTGGTGGGATCTGATGAACCAGGACCAAAGATCCTTCCTATACCTCATTAGTCCTTAGATACCTGTCATGCAACCTTTTGCGTTCTTCTTGCTTTACTTGCAGTTTCCTCATGGTTGCTTCCTTGTATTCTTCTAAAGCCACAAGTCTTCTAATGTGAGGCTCAATTCCAATGGTTCTAGATTCAATTTCTATCCTGATAACAAATTCGAATGGTGCCAGTGCCTCTTTACCATATACTAAGCAGAATGGACTCTCTCCAGTGGTTCCCCTTCTAGTAATTCGGAAAGCCCATATTGCACTGATCAATGCTTGCGGCCAAGAGCTTTAATGATCAAAGGATAATTTGTGTAACAGCTCAATCAAAATCTTGTTAGAGCTTTTTGCTTGACCATTTGCCCTTGGATAATAAGCACATGATTTTTGTGAAAGAATTTGTACTTGTCAAAGATGAATAGGAGCAATTGATTTACAAAGTGTGTAGCCCTATCACTTGTAATTTCAAGTGGACAACTGAATCTTGAGAAAATACGTTTATACAAAAACTTAGCCACTATCAAGGCCGTGCAATCTGTAGTGGCTTTAGCTTCTATCCACTTGGTTGCATAGCATGTGGCCATCAGAATATACTTCTTACCCCCACATTGACCAGTTGAACTGATCAGACCAATAAAATCAAGACCCCATCGTTCGAAAGGTAGCCCTCTTGTGGAGATGACTAATGGTTGAAAATTCAATATGGTTGTTCTAGGAGCACATCTCTAACAGATGTCGCATTCCTTAGCAAATCTGATTACATCTTTGTATATCTAAGGCCACCATAGCCCCTTGTGGATGATCTTGTGAGCCAAATCCTCTCCCTTCAGATGTTGTTCACTATGCGCTGCTTCAAGCAAAAAGTTTACCTCCTTCGGAAAAGTACACTTTCTCAAGATACCACCCTTACAATATTTATACAAATTTCCATTTATGAGTGAGTAAGCTTTGGCTTTAATGAGTAATTTCCTCTTTTCTATTGGTGTTAGGTGTTCCGGGAAGTTTCCAATAGTGAGGAAATGAAGAATTCCATCATACCAATCAGTTTGCATTGCAATTAGAAAAAGACTACTATCCACCAGTTCATCATTAATACCTGTTGCCTTTTCACTCAGAGCAGTCCTTGATACTTGATTTGCCATATATTGCTCTTTCCCTAGCTTAATGTGAATATCAAAATCAAATTCTTGAAATAGCAGTAACCATCACCAAACCCTTCTAGCTACTCTAGTCTTGTAAATCAAGTACTTCCAAGACTGATGATCAGATATGACAATAAAATGCACACCAAGGAGGTAATGCCCAAACTTTTGAAGAGCGAATACGATAGCCAAACCTTCCCTTTTGGTAGTGTTGTAGTTCCTCTGCTTTGGTAAGCAATCTGCTAGCATATGTACTAGGGTGGTCTACCTTGTGTGATGATGGTTGAGCCAAGACTGCTCCAACTACATGAAGACTGGCATCTGTATGCACATGGAACACGAATGACCAATTAGGAACAATGAGAAGTGGAGCAGTACATAGCCTCAATTTTAGTTTGCAAAATGCTTTCTCATCTTCAGCACTCCATGAAAAAGGAACCTTCTTACTCGTAAGCCTGGACAAGGGCTTAGCTATTTCTGAATACATTCTAATAAATCTTCTATGGTATCCTTCATGGCCTAAAAAACTTTGCACTTCCTTTGGAGTTCGTGGAATAGGCATGGAGAGGATAGCAATGATCTTTGTCGGATCAATAGTTATCCCTTCGGTCGATACTATGTGACCAAGAGGAGTGCCTTTAGTGACCAAAAAATGACATTTAGCAGGGTTTAACTTCAAAACTGTTTTGAGACACTGCTCAAAGATTTCTTTCAGATTTTCCAAGTGATCATGGAAATCTTGAACTGTCGCTCTCCTATTTGTCCCTGAAAACACTGAAAATTCATCCATAAAAATGCACAAAAATGTGGTTAACCATTTTCCCAATATTAGATACATTGTTCTATTAAATGAAGCTGGTGCATTTTTCAAGCCAAAAGCCATGCGCATATAAACATAAGTGTCCCATGGAGTAACAAAGGCCATTTTCTCTCTATCATCCAGATGAATCACTATCTGGTTGTAGCCACTAAAACCATCAAGAAAACTATACAGAGTGTGTCTGACTACTTCTTCAAGCACCTGCTCTATGAATGGTTGAGGAAAGCCATCTTGAACAGTCACCTTATTTAAAGCACAAAAATCAATGTATACTCTTATTTTTCCACTATTTTTCTTTGGTACAATGACCATGGATGAAAGCCACCTTGAATGTTCTACCGGAACAGTAATACATGCCTCTTCTAGTTTTGTTATTTCCAGCTTTACTGCCTCTGCATACTTTGGATTGAGCCGATAAGGCTTGCTTCTTGTAGGCGCAACTCCGTCAACTAAGGGTATTTGATGTAATCCAACCTCCTCTGGTATCCCTATTAGGTCTTTGTAGGAACATGTGAAGACATTTTTATAGGCAAAAAGTAGAGAAGTTACCTTCTGTAGTAAAGAGGGATAATGCCACAACCAAGAGGCCAAGTGAACTATTTGAGGGTTCTCTTCATCTCCTTGATTTACTTCTTGAGCAAGCATTTCAAAATTGGACTCACTTGAGAAATCATCCCCATTGTATGCAAGAGCGGAATTCAATTTGTGGTCTGCAATATGTTCCTTGGTCCATCCTAGAGGTATATTTGAAAATGGGAGGTCTCGTCTGGATCCAAGGTCAAAATTAGCCTCCTTACATGCACCTAAATATATGAACAAATCCCCCTGGGAGTGATGCGGTGAACAAGGATTTGGCACTCATGTATAAGGAAGTGCCAAGCTATGTGGAATCAATCCACAAAAGGAAGTAAGCCCAAATCTTTGTGGAAAGCTTCAAACTTCTCCCTAGGTAGAGCCTTTGTAAAAAAGTTCTGCAATGTTCTCCTACGTGGGCACATATGCCAAGCTGATCTCCCCAGCAGAGAACCTCTCCCTAACATAATGATAATGCACCTCAATGTGCTTAGTGCGAGCATGGAACACAGGGTTCCTCGCAACTGCCAATGCACTCTGACTGTCAGTGAAGATGGTGGTGGTAGAAGACTGGCCAACACCCAAATCAGCCATAAGGCATCTAAGCCACATACACTCAACAGTAGTTGTGAAAGCTCCCCTATACTCAGCCTCACAACTAGAAGTGGCCACAGTAGGCTACTTCTTGCTCAACCAAGATATACATGAGCTACTAAGCATGAAGCAAAAGCCACTAGTGGACACACGAGTGTCATAGCAACCTACCCAGTCAGACTCAAAAAAAGCATGCAAATCTGGCAGTAGTGATCCCCCCTTGGGATAAAACAACCCAAGTAGCCGAGTACCACTCAAGTAGCAAAAGATGTGCTTAAACTCCTGCCAATGCTTGAAACTTAGGCAATGCATAGACCTGCTCATCTATGAGACAGAAAACTGAATATCTGGCCAAGTAATGGATAAGTAAATTAAGCATCCATCAACCTACTAATAGAGAATAGCATCAAATGCATCTCCAGCATCCTCAAGACTCAATCGTAAATGTGTCTCCATACGAGTCGCAATAGGCTTACAGTCTTCAAGGCTAAAATGCTACAATAATGTGTCAATATATCTCGTTTGACACAAAGCCATTCCACCATCAACATGCATAAACTGAATGCCCAAATATTGATGCAAATGCCCCAAATCAGACATCTCAAATGAGGCATGTAAATCAACCTTAAAATCAACAATATGCCTCTCATGAGGACCAATGAGCAGCATGTCATCAACATAAACCACAATGATCAGAAGTACATCATTAGCACGCTTAACATATAAGGTGCTTTCAGTTGGACTATTCTCAAAACCATGTGCAATCAGATAGGCATGTATCTTTTCATACCAAGCATGTGGTGCTTGCTTTAAGCCATATAATGCCTTCTTTAACCTGTACACTTGGTTCTCATGCCCTTTCTGCACAAAGCCACGTGGCTAAAAAGCATCATACACTTCTTCATGCAAGTCGCCATTCAGAAATGTTGTTTTGATATCCAACTGATGTACATTCCAAGCATGATGAGCTGCAAGTGCACAGATGCTATGAACAGTAGTCATTCAGCAAGTAGGTGCAAAGATCTCATCAAAATCAATGCCTCTTTCCTACGCATAACCCTTTGCAACAAGCCTAGCCTTATACCTATCAACTGTACCATCAAGCTTACGCTTCAGCTTGTATACCCACTTAGTCCCAATGGCCTTCTTGACAGGAGGCAAGTCACATAAAGACCAAGTACCATTCTTCATTATAGCATCATATTCAGATTGCATAGCATCCATCCAATTTTCTAAATTTTGTGTTTCATCAAACGAGACAGGCTCATTCTCATCACAAAGACTAGATGCAGCCATAGCATAGCAATCTGATGCAAAAGAGGCACTATGAGAGGCTGAACGAGTACGATATGACAGAGGTGCATCTAAATTGCTATCACACAAAGCCTGCACCAACCATTTTGGCATAGTTTTTGCCTTCTCAATATCAGCTCTCTCCACCTGTAAAAAGAGGCAGCAAAGTAGCCTGACTAAGTACAATATGACAGAGGTGAATCTAATTTGTTGTCACACAAAGTTTGAACCAGTCATTTTGGCATAGTTTTTGCCTCTTCAATATCAGCTCTCTCATCAACAAGTGCATCATGTAAATCTGCATCAGAAATGAAATGATCTGCATCATCACGTGAGACTTGTAAAGGCTGAGAAGTTGCCTCATTAAGACCAACGCTAGACTATCCACCTATAAAAAGAGGTTGCAAAGTATCATACATGTCTTTGGAGCTAATAGATGTCTCCTTCGTACATGAAAGTAAGGGTTGAATAGTATCTTCCACAAAAACAACATCACGGCCAACCAAAGTGCGTTTAGTATGTGGATGATACAGATGATAGCCTTTGCTTTCAGAAATGTACCCAACAGAAATACATTTTTGCTTTATCATCCAATTTCTTGCGATGTTGTTTAGGCACTAATGCATATGCCAAACAACCAAAAACACGCAGATGAGCAACAGATGGCTTGTGACCATGCCAAGCCTCGTATGGAGTGATAGATTGCATTGCTTTAATGGGACACGTGCTAAGTACATATGCTGCACACATGATAGACTCAAGCTAGAAACTATGTGGTAAAGCCTAACTCTTGACCATACACCTTGCCATCTCCATGAGTGACATTTTCTTTCGTTCAGCAAGTCCATTCTGTTGAGGTGTATACAACACTGTACATTGATGTTTTATCCCATGTTTA
This sequence comes from Ceratopteris richardii, assembly GCA_020310875.1. Classification (NCBI taxonomy): domain Eukaryota; kingdom Viridiplantae; phylum Streptophyta; class Polypodiopsida; order Polypodiales; family Pteridaceae; genus Ceratopteris; species Ceratopteris richardii. The sequence goes on from CM035438.1 coordinate 5,632,720, forward strand.
GCTAGAAATGCATTAAAGTCAGAAGACATAAATTCCCCCCCTCGATCAAAATGGAGGGTGGCCATTTTACATGCTTACAGATTTTCAGCCAAAACCAAAAATTGTTTGAAGCACATAAACACTTCAGACTTTGCTTTGAATGAATATACCCATGCATGCGTGGAAAAATCATCAATGAAAGTCACGAAGTAAAGATAGATTCCAAAATAAGGCGTCTGCATAGGACCACAAACATCACTATGTACAAGCTGCAATTTTTTAGTAGCTCGAACTAAACCATCTTTTGGAAAGGATGAATGTTGCATTTTGCCCAAAATACAACCTTCACAAACATGTTTATTGGATGCCTCAAGTTTGGACAAAGAGGACACCATTTCAGATTTCTATAGGCATAACAAACTAGCAAATTTCAGATGGCCAAAGCATGCATGCCAAAGATTTGCATCTGAAATAGCCTGAGAATCATGTACTACACATGCTGAATCATTCATAGATTTTTCATAGTCTATGAGCTTATACAGCCAACATAAAATGCGAGAAGCAATAATCACATCACCATTTGATAGATCATGAACTGTACATATGTCATCAACAAATTTCACAACCAAACCAATCTTGGCTAATGCAAAAACTGATAATAGATTTTTCTTGATCCCTAGCACAAATGAAGCATCTGACAAAGTGAAAGAACTACCATCAACAGTAGTTGGAATGATCTTACCAACTCCCATGACAGGATAAGAGGAGTTGTTGGTGCATGTGACAGTATTCCCTGTAGGGGTAGGCTCGAGTGAAGTGAGGAAACTACGCTGCGAAGTAATATGTTTGGTCACCCTACTATCAAAGTACCAAACATCTGAGTCTACTGCAGACATACACTATTCAGGAGAAGATGGGTCAAAACTGTAAATAGTAATAAACTCCCTTTCTTCATTTTACACAAGATTGGTAGACTCTGTTTTTGGTGTAGAGGCCTCTGTAACAACCACTCTAGCCTATTTTTTCTTCGCCTCTTTTGCAACCAATTTTGGACAGTTCTTTATGATATGATCATTTCCTTTATAGTACTTGCAAGACAATTTTTGCTTTTCTAATTTCTTCTCATCTTTGTCTTCCTCCTTCGAATGTGCAGCATTTGCAGATTTCTGTGTGCTAGTAGATGAGCTCCATTTACCTTTGCCCTTCTGACTAGCGAGGAAAGCTTGATCTAAAACACCCATAATGGACCTGTTCTGCCTAGACTAATCTTCTTGCAACAAAACTGTAGCACTCCTGGTCCCAGGGAAAGTGCCTATACACAATGATATTTTACCCAACTCTTCTGATACTAGGTCAATTTTGGTTTCCCCTAAGTCCACAATTTCACTCCAAAGTTTTGATGGAGGAGGCGAGAAAACACATGCGTGATTGGATATCCACCTCCAGTGGTCACTTCCTATAACCTCCCGTTATTACGTCGGGTTCACCAGGTATGTCAAGGAGATCGTAAAAAGAAGGTTGCAAGAGAAAGGAAAGATCCTCGAACAATATGAAGTCGTAGATTCTTTTCAAGACTTATAGGGGTTCATAGGAAAGTAATCAAGCCCACTTTTTCATTCTCTCCACAATCGTTATAACTTGAGCTTGAAACGAAACTAAAATGATTACTTAGTCTATGATCTGCATCAAACATATGGATTTATTTATACAATCAACTCAATCAATCACTCATAGCCATAAAGCAGCAATGGAGTTAATCAAACATATCACGCACCGAAGATCTTATTCGTAGCTATTTTCTCTTGAATTTTTAACAGACATAGTTACAAATATTCATTTTATACTATCTGCAGAGTTTTATCATCGATTTTTTTTCTTTACCATAGGTACGACTACAAATGATGCGCACGACTTTAATCCTGTACATTTGATCAAAACTTCAAAATACATGTTGACCACATTGATCAGTTCGCACTTTCAGAAAATCTAATATCTCCCTGCGTACTTCTATCTGTTTCATGACTGTTAATTATCAACTACTGCTAATCTACCCTTTATTGAGAACCATAAGAGAGTTTTGTCTAGGCAAAGTTTCTTTGAAGAACCTCAAGATAAAATTCTCATCAACACGCAGCAATACGATTATCAATGTTTAGAGTATGCCTAATATCGAACCTCAGATTAGGTGCAATTCTTGCAAAGCGTAGACACTCTAGTCTATGAAATTCCTGCTTAGTATCTTTTAGTGCTCTTTAAAAAACAAAGAAGAAATAACAATTGTGCATACTAGATGTGAGAACTTACTGCCAACGATATAGAGAAAGGTGTCTTCGTAGGTGTCAAACAAAACATAAAAATCCAATTTGCTAGCAGTTTTCCTTGATTAGGATATTACAAAAAAGTCAATATTTTTGCTACTCCAAACGATGCATGGTACAGAAGGTTTGATCAAGACTCAGACACCACAAAAAAAATCTAGGCTTATTCTTCGTCGTTTCCTTTTTATACCTTATATCTAGAACAAGCGACAGATCTATGTATGCCATACCTTCTCAAGGACTGTACCACAGAGTCGTATCAACGTCCACTTCTGTTGTGTGCCTTTCTTCATGAAGAGCTTGAAGACCCTCTTTCTATTATTGTGACTTTACCCAAAGACACCACAGAGATGCAAAATACACCTTGAGTACACCTATATCATTTAGGCCATATGGTTAAGTAAGTGGCAGACCAGTTGTATACTACTATACAATTTTCGGTCACGGCTGTCACATAACACATCCCCGGGGTGAGCCAAATCCTTTAAGCATGGCTCCTCATGATCCTTCCTTCCGGGCACACCTCCAGAGAATAGTCGAGAGAGAGAGAGAGTTCTTGTCTGCTTCCCCCTTTCCCCCCCGACCCTGCGTGTTGTTTGCTTCCAAAGACAATATCTGAAGAAAAGATAAATTAGCCGCTGCTGCCCTCCATCTTGGTTGCCTCTCGATCCTCCATAGTACTTCAGCAGGAATCCATCTCCTTCGCCTCCCCCTTCTCTGTGACCTTCATCTACTGCTCAATTCTATTGAAACTCCCTCCCCACACGCGGAACAAACCCCCCCCCTTTTGTATATCCTCCATCAAGAGATAAAGCTGCGCCCCCTTGTCTCTCGAGCTCCTTCTCTCGAGCACTATAAGACCCTGTAGAGATGGCTGACCCTCAAATAATGAGCACAACTGACTGCCTAGAGGAAAATGGCTGCCACCAAATTTCTACAATTGATAGGCATATCAATTAAGGCGGTTGCGAGGATAATATCCGCTTCAGTCCCTTTTACCACTGATCATAAATAAGTTCCCCTTCTTCAATGATGCCCATGAGGGCCACATCTTTGCTTATTGAGATAGACCATCTGTGTGAGCACACATGTGGTAACCACCATAACAAAAAGTCATATCTCCAAGTATTGCCTCCCTTGATTGCATTCCTCTTTGATCAAGAAGTCGTCGTGTAGTCCCCAAATACTTCCCATCAATCATCTAATCACTCTTCAAATACCTGAAATCAAACATATTTTCTTGCCAAATAGGACCACATTAGTGCATCAAAACCAACCATTTTCTGAGCTAACATACTCCCCTCTTCTTATTTGCGAAGTCATCCTCGACGAGCTAATTAGCACCTGTAATATGATCCAAACAGTCATGAACATGTCAGTTTACAACTTATTTGCATAGCTTTTTATCCAGCCATCATTCCCACTGGACCTGCACTCATTGAAGCTATTAGTGCTCAAAAAATCACTCATGAATACATACAAATCATTCAATTCCAAAATGATCCAAGAACATGCACCTATATGCAACTCCAATTCCAACATGCATCAAATTGCTCATGCATTCCATTATGAAAATAGTCTCAACCAAAATAACACATGCATACTCTTCCATGTTTTACACATGCAACTATCATTATGAGAAAACAGAAAAGAAAGTACCAAAATAAACAACAACAACTGAAATGAATCCAATAGGGGATGCAACATACCCAAAATGCATACCCTTTTTATTGACCTACTATTCGCTATGTACAATTGTCCCCATCGTCGTCCTACAAAAGTCATCGAGACTCGAGTACAGGTCAAGTCCTACATAAAAACCCTAGAGTGCCCCACACACTGGAAAACCCTCGGATAGGGCACACAAGTTATAAAGCAAAACCGTTGCATTACCTTGCTAGAGGTCTCATCCATAAGTACATATACAGTATCCGTGCCTTTGAGAATGTTGATTCAGAGTGAGTTGATCTGTCGCAAGCCACCATATACCAATTACACAAGCAAATGACCTTCCCTTTCAGGCGATCATCGCCCTCTCCTCTCTCTCTCTCCCCCTCAGGAGTGGGGAATAATTTCATATGTAAATTTTATTTATATTCACACGTTGGCCTGCATTGACATTGGATGCCTCGTGGCCCTGACCACCCGGCCAAGTTGATTCCACCCATCTACCAATGCAATGCAGCGCACAACACACAACCACATAATGATAACACATAACATATAAAGCTAGCCCATAACGAAGCTGGATGCGGCTCGTGGTCGTAACCGCCCGGCCACAATGGCTCCACCTACCTACCAACCCGTTATGGCGCGTAGCTAAGACACAAACATATACATCCCAAGCCTATGGCGAAACTAACTGCGGCTCGTGGTCCTAACCACCCGGCTAGGATAACTCCACCCACCTACTAGCCCACCATAGCGCGTTGGTACAATCACAACAACACAATGTTTTTTTTTCTTTTCTTTTCTTTTTTTTTCATAGTTAATTAATTTGCCCTAGTCCTGAGAATTAGGGAGAGGGAGAAAGGGTTGCTCCCCACTTTTCCCACACATGCATGCAAACATACACACTCTAACCTTTGACAGATCAACCACCTCTTCACTCCATTCTCTCAATTACAGACACTACATATGTATTCATCGATTTGACTTTTCACTAGGTAACTACAACCGGCTATGCCTTGGTCCCTCGTATACCTATCCTTAGATGATCTAGAATGTGGATCTCTTGGATATCTCATATAGCCTCACCTCATACTCGCATCCCGACGACTTCCCTAGGGCGAGTCAGGCTCAACTTCAGGAGCTCCATCATCGCTACCTATCGTTAACAGATCTGCCCAAGCCCAAGTGATATCGTTCTCTTCGTTAGGCATTTCCCTCAAAAGGTCGAAATAGTAATATCGATCCCCCACCCATCCTACATGTCGGATCAGGTATGTCTCAAACCACTCAATATGAAACATAATATCCAAACCTTGGTTTATGAAGCATACCAGCCAGTGCGCTTGCTCCACATCATATTCGCTCTCAAAGTCGTCAACCTCTATGTCCATGCGGGTGAATGTTTGGTCCGAGAAATATATCCCCAGCTCGTACAAATAGAGTTGAGTTATTTGATCTGCCATTTTGTTACTTAGCTCCTAACAGTCTCTGCGCAACACAAAAAAATAATTAGAAGTCCAAAATCTTGAGCTAGCAAGGGATAATATTTATGACAACAAAAATCATAGCTAACATATGCGCATATATATATATATATATATATATAAAACTATACATCTATGTACAAGGAGTCTACTACGTCCTTCCACTTGGATCTCGTCTGGCGTCTCCCGTCCTAATGCTACTTGAAATATGGTTTGACTCGAAGTGCGTTAACCTTCACGGGAGCACATTCTTCTCCTAAATCCTGAATTTGCATGGAACCATTGGAGTTGAGTTCCACCACTTTAAACGGCCCTGCCCATCTTGTCTGTAACTTCCCCGGGAATTTATAATATTTGCTATCATAGACTAGCACCAAATCCCCTTCTTGAATCGCATAGATCTTGAGATTCTTGTCGTGCCTCTCCTTACGTCTTCTTTGAATAGCTTCCAGACTTTGATGTGCAATGAGTCTCTTTTCCTCTAGCTTGACTAGTTGTATGTACCTCTCCTTCAATGACTCTTCCTCTCCCAGCCTGGCCTCGATGGCCACTCTTAATGTCGGAACTTCTTTTTCGATGGGAAAGATGGCTTCCTCGCCATATACTAGGGAGAACAGAGTGCTCTTAGTCGTCACTCGGTAGGATGTTCGATACGCCCACAAAGCTTCCAAAAGTCTCTCATCCCAGTCTCGCCTATGCACAGCTACTGTCTTTGTCAGAATCTGTTCAAGAACCTTGTTGGTAACCTCCACTTGTCCATTCGCCCTCGGGTAATATGGAGTGCTTTTCCTGTGTTTGATCTTATATAACTCCATTAATTCCTCGATCAATTCGTTGACAAAGTGTGTTCCTCTATCACTTACTATCTCCAACGGGCATCCGAATCGTGTGATAATTTGTTCGTACAAAAATTTAGCTACATCAACAGCTCGATCAGTCTTCAGAGCTTTGGCTTCTACCCACTTGGTAACATAGTCAGTGCAGACCAAGATATACCTATTGGATCTAGGTCTTGAGGGAGGATCAATAGGCCCCACAAAATCAATTCCCCATTTTTCAAAAGGCTTAAGAGCCAGCACCGGCGTAAGAGGAGCTGCATGTGCTAATGTTGGTTTGCCCATTCTTTGGCATTTGTCACATTTCTTGTAGTATGTGTGAGATTCTTTGAACAGAGTTGGCCACCAATACCCGGCCAATAAGATCTTTCTTGCCGTCAGCTCACCAGCAAAATGCCCACCGCAGGGTTCATCATGCAATGCCCTCAAAACTAGGGTTGCTTCTTCTTCCTCGAGACACCTCCGATAAATGCTTTCATGGACAAAATATCAATAGAGATGCCCCCCAATGATGCTATGGTGTTTCACCAATGCTAACAGTTTTTGCTTCTCTCTCTTGCTTGCTCCCGGCCGGTATTTAGTGGTGCACAAGAAATTCACCAAGAGGGCATACCAAGGTACTTTAGCATCAACCTGAAATAGATGCCCATCAGGAGCATCATCGGGCACACCAGAGATTGGCTCCTCATTAATAATTCGAGATAAATGGTCAGCCAATATGTGCGCTTTGCCTGGTTTGGTTACCACTGTGAACTGAAATTCTTGGAGGAGTAGCATCCACCTCATCAATCGCCCTGATAGCTCGGGTTTATTAATGATATACTTTAGGGCTTCGTGATCCACATAAAACGTGAAATGCTTTCCCATCAGGTAATGCCGATACTTGTTTACCGCAAAGATCATCGAGAGGCATTCCTTTTTTGTATTCGTGTAGTTTCTTTCAGTGCTATTCAAGTTTCGACTTGCGTAATAAATAGGGTGGTCCAACTTGTTTTCATCGGCTTGGCATAGCACTGCTCCAACCACAGTATGAGACGCATCTGTATGCACATGAAATTCTTTCGTCCAGTCAGGTGCTACCAAAATTGGCGCATTTATCAATTTATGTTTGATCAATTCGACACTCTCCAGTCCATTGATATTATTGGTCTTTCCTCAAAAGGTTCGTAAGTGGTGCTGCTATTGATGCAAAATTTAATATAAATCATCGATAATAATTAGCATGTCCCAGAAATCCTCAGAGTTGTCGCAAGTTTTGAGGAGGTGGAAGTTGTCCGATTTTTTCTACTTTATCCTCGTCAACCGCGATCCCTTTTTCGGAAATAACATGTCCCAAGAGCAATCCTCTTTGTACTCCAAATGTACACTTTTCATGATTTAATGCGATGCCTTTTTCAATGCTTCTTCTTAAAATAGCTTCGATCCTCTCCATCATGTTTTCATCGTTGCCTCTGATCGCAAAGTCATCGAGGAATATCTCCATCCAATCCTGCAAATAGTCTTGATATGCAGCTATCATTGCCCTCTGGAATGTGGTCGGTGCATTGCATAATCCAAATGGCATCACACGATATGCATATGTACCCCATTCTGTCGTGAAAGTAGTTTTTGATTGATCCTCTTCATGGATTTGGATCTGGTTGTACCCACTGAAACCATCCAAAAATGAGTACAATTTATGGCCAGCCACTCTGTCCAGGATTTGATCAGTAAACGGCAAAGGGAAGTGATCCTTTTTTGTGCGCTCATTCAACTTCCGATAATCTATGCAAATGCGGATTTTCTTATTTTTTTCGGAACAACTACAATTGGTGATACCCATTCGCTGGATGCGATGGGATATATGAATCCTGCTTCCAATAACTTAGTCAATTCCAGCTTGATCAATTCCGAGTAGACTGGATTTGTCCGCCTAAGTCGTTGACATATTGGTTGGGTGCCTTCTTCCAAATCTATATAATGTTGGCAGATTCGGGGATCAATTCCTCTCATATCACTGTATGACCATGCAAAGGCCTTGCTGAAATTTTTGAGTGCCAATTTAATGCAATCTCGTACTCCATCTGGTAGCTCTGACCCCACGCTCAAGAAATTTTCTGGAAAAACTTCCCATTTTTCCACCTGAGCTTCTCGCGAATATTCCTTATTCCTTGATGACGTTGTGATTGGAAAGTGCTCCCCGATCACGCGTGCACGGTTGGCCAGTAAATCATTGTTTTTTTCTGTTTCGATCGGACCCAATTTCTTTAATTCAGCTTTTGCAATGGCTTCCGACACTTTAGTCTTACTCTTCGCTTCTTTTTTCGATTCTCGACTTCTCCTTAGAAGCTCTGCTTCTAGCACTCTGACCCTTTCTCTCAACTGTTGCACTTCCATTGTCGGAGCTAACTCCAGCTTCAACTCATCTTTTGAAGTTCCCTTCTCCAGGGATTGGGTAGCTTTGCTTCCCTTTGCGTCTATACTCAACATGTAGCACTCAAATTCACTTGTGTGTGTCAACCATCCCAGCAACTCCTGGTCTGAGTCATCCTTGTAAACTAGTGGATCTTTGTACTCGCCCACTTTCGCGTGTTGGAGGTTGGACAATTGCAAGTTAATTCCATCCTGTGAAAGGTCCTTGGGAGTCTTCCTGCGCAAGGCAAATCTTACCCGCACCATTTCTTGTCTAACCTTTTCCTTTGCTTTCTACTCCCTTTCCTCAACTGTTGTCGATTTCTTGTCGGTCAAGTTTGGAGACACTTGAAGTTGTATTCGATCAGCCTTCGGTCCAATTGTGATAAATCATGTGCGCCTATCGTGCACACATTCGGCTTGCACCAGCCATGGCCGTCCAAGTAAGATCGAGAAGGTAGCCTCTGAGGTCCTTGGTCTTACTATCAGATAATCAACTTTAAATTCTAGACCGCCCACAACTGTGCTAACATTCTTCAAAAGACCCGCATGCTTCACTTGCGGTTGATCTGCCATCCTCAAGGAAATCGGAGTTTCTTCCATGTGGTTGAGGCCCAAAGCTTTCATCATGTACTCAGTCATAAGGTTGACTGCGGCTCCACTATCTAACTGAGCCCCAGGGACTGCATATCCTTTAATCTCGACTGTCATAGCTAGAGCATTCAAATCAATTTGCATCGTAATACTTTGAATCATACCTTGGAAGCTCTTCGTTTTGGACAATCTTCATCAAAGTGGCCCTCTCCACTACAGTACCTACATAGTGGTGTATAATCAATTGGTTTCTTTTCGTTTGGACATCTAGATTGAGTATGGCCAAAGCCATGGCATCTCCAACACTGGATTGGACCAGCTCTTCTTTGATCACGTGCGGCTCCTCTCGGATAGTCTCCTCCCTGACCCTGAGCACCATATCCATAAGTCGGTCTCTTTTCCCAACGAGATGTAGGTGGGACACTTCGAGCGGGAAATCCCGTGTAGGATCTTTCTCTTGTATCTCCTAGTTTCATGGTCCTCTCTTCATAGGCCCTCTTGTTGTAACATCTGTCTTCCGTGTGATTGGTCCTTCCGCAAAAAGTGCAACGCATTCTAGGTGGCGATCGAATCGGGTTTGTAGTTACCTCTGGTTTTACTGTGTATGTTTCCTGGGTCATTGTGACAGCTTTTATAGCTTGTGTGACCAACTCCAATATTCGTTCTTCGGTTAGCGCAGGCTTCACCTCGCCTGGCGTGCTAGTGGCAGCTACAAAAGCTGGGGTCGTCAATGCGGGACTTTCTTGGCCAGGATTTTTCATTGGTATGTTTCCTGGGCCTCCCATTGGCTCGTATAAGAGCTCCATTTTCCTTAGTTGACATAATTGTACTTCCTCCCAAAGCCTTGCTTGTTCCTTAGCATCTATTAAAGTTGCCGGTCTTGTCAGGCTGATATGCTGCTGCGCCGTAGGATCTCTCAATCCCGCAATGAATCTTCTCTTCAATGTCTCATCGTTCGGGGCATTCGCGCCCATCTTTCTTACCAAGGTTTCCATTCTCTGAATGTAGTTATCGATGCTTTCATTGACTCCCTGTCGCAGGTAATCCATCTGTTGGGCCAATCTATCTTGGAAGCCTTGTCGTCGAAACTTTGCCAAGAAGGCTTCCTTGAGCATCTGATAAGTTCCAAGCTCTTGTGGTGTCAGATTCCCATACCAGTTGGCTGCCTCATCTCGGAGAATAGCTGGAAAAATTCTTAATCTTTGACCCTGGTCAACTACCTCATTGGCCTCACAAGTAACCTCAAACAGCTGGATAAAACTATCCGGATCCTCGTCCCAAGCACCTGAGAACTTGGTGAAGTCCCCCAAATGAACCGAAATCCGTTGAGCCATTTCGAACAGAGGTGTGATATCAATATCACTTCGATCCCAAAAATTTAGTGCACGCGGCCTCAGGATCCCTCCTTCAAACTTTTGCACTTGATTCGCGACTCTCCTATGGGAGTACACGTTTTTGGCAGATTTCTTCGAGCTAGTCGAGGTCGACTCACCTTGCGACTCCCACTTCTTCCTTTCTCTTTCAAGGGCTCTTCTCTGAGCGCGTTCCTCTCTTTGCGTTTGTGTTGCTCCTGAGGATGAGCTCCCCTCGCTCATGTACTAGATCTTGGATCCGCAAGCTCGGCCAACATGTGGCGCTAGGCAAACCTATGGCACTCTCTTATAGAGACGTGCTAAGCTTTTCCCGGTAGACGCACCAAAATGTAGCACTCCTGGTTCCAGGGAAAGTGCCTATACACAATGATATTTTACCCAACTCTTCTGATATTAGGTCAATTTTGGTTTCCCCTAAGTCCATAATTTCACTCCAAAGTTTTGATGGAGGAGGCGAGAAAACACATGCGCAATTGGATATCCACCTCCAATGGTCACTTCCTGTAACCTCCCGTTCTTACGTCGGGTTCACCAAGTATGTCGAGGAGATCGTAAAAAGAAGGTTGCAAGAGAAAGGAAAGATCCTCGAACAATATGAAGTCGTAGATTCTTTTCAAGACTTATATGGGTTCATAGGAAAGTAATCAAGCCCACTTTTTCATTCTCTCCACAATCGTTGTAACTTGAGCTTGAAACAAAACTAAAATGATTACTTAGTCTATGATCTCCGCGTTTATTAGAGAGAGAGCAATCGTTCTTTCTATAGAGATTGAATCTATGGTGTGTTTTGGTGTTAAATTCTGTAATTCAGCAAATACACAACCAACTTACTTATTCCCAAACCTATAAAGTTCTCTTACAACCGTTTTCTAGATAATTATGTCATGCTTACGATTGTGATCAACTATAGTTCTCACTCTTTTGTGTACATAAAAATTAACACGAGTATTCATATGTATGCACAGAATTCAACGCTCAACCTTGTTGATATATCTATGAGTAAATCTGAGCGCACATCTGTAAATCTGAGTGCACATCTATCTGCATCAAACATATGGATTTATTTATACAATCAACTCAATCAATCACTCATAGCCATAAAGCAGCAATGGAGTTAATCAAACATATCACACACTGAGGATCTTATTCGTAGCTATTTTCTCTTGAATTTTTAACAGACATAGTTACAAATATTCATTTTATACTATCTGCAGAGTTTTATCATCGATTTTTTTTCTTTACCACAGGTATGACTACAAATGATGCGCACGACTTTAATCCTGTACGTTTGATCAAAACTTCAAAATACATGTTGACCACATTGATCAGTTCGCACTTTCAGAAAATCTAATATCTCCCTGCGTACTTCTATCTGTTTCATGACTGTTAATTATCAACTACTGCTAATCTACCCTTTATTGAGAACCATAAGAGAGTTCTGTCCAGGCAAAGTTTCTTTGAAGAACCTCAAGATAAAATTCTCATCAACACACAACAATACGATTATCAATGTTTAGAGTATGCCTAATATCGAACCTCAGATTAGGTGCAATTCTTGCAAAGCGTAGACACTCTAGTCTATGAAATTCCTGCTTAGTATCTTTTAGTGCTCTTTAAAAGACAAACAAGAAATAACAATTGTGCATACTAGATGTGAGAACTTACTGCCAACGATATAGAGAAAGGTGTCTTCGTAGGTGTCAAACAAAACATAAAAATCCAATTTGCTAGCAGTTTTCCTTGATTAGGATATTACAAAAAAGTCAATATTTTTGCTACTCCAAACGATGCATGGTACAGAAGGTTTGATCAAGACTCAGACACCACAAAAAAAATCTAGGCTTATTCTTCGTCGTTTCCTTTTTATACCTTATATCTAGAACAAGCGACAGATCTATGTATGCCATACCTTCTCAAGGACTGTACCACAGAGTCGTATCAACGTCCACTTCTGTTGTGTGCCTTTCTTCATGAAGAGCTTGAAGACCCTCTTTCTATTATTGTGACTTTACCCAAAGACACCACAGAGATGCAAAATACACCTTGAGTACACCTATATCATTTAGGTTGTATGGTTAAGCAAGTGGCAGACCAGTTGTATACTACTATACAATGTTCGGTCACGGCTGTCACATAACACATCCCCGGGGTGAGCCAAATCCTTTAAGCATGGCTCCTCATGATCCTTCCTTCCAGGCACACCTCCAGAGAATAGTCGAGAGAGAGAGAGTTCTTGTCTGCTTCCCCCTTTCCCCCCCGACCCCTGCGTGCTGTTCGCTTCCAAAGACAATATCTGAAGAAAAGATAAATTAGCTGTTGCTTCCCTCCATCTTGGTTGCCTCTCGATCCTCCACAGTACTTTAGTAGGAATCCATCTCCTTCGCCTCCCCCTTCTCTGTGACCTTCATCTGCTGCTCAATTCTATTGAAACTCCCTCCCCACACGCGGAACAAACCCCCCCCCCTTTTGTATATCCTCCATCAAGAGATAAAGCTGCGCCCCCTTGTCTCTCGAGCTCCTTCTCCCGAGCACTATAAGTGGGTAAAATCCACAGGTGGCAATGTCCCCACCTCCAGCCCGATCCTCTTGATGCCTCAAATGCGCATTTCTTCTGACCATACAAGGACCCTACAACCTCCCCGTAATGAGGGTGGCCTTGGTCTGTAGCACATCTGCAAAAGGAAACGGACTAAACAGACTCTGGCACCTTCTTCGATGCACCTGTAGATAAAAACAAAAGAAAAAACAAAGGTGGATCCCCCTGATGAGTTTAGCAGGCTCGCCTGCGTTGCCACTTTCTAGCTCTCCTGCGCTCATCAAGATTGGATACTGAGTGGTCCCCCCCAAGACTTCTATGGTGTATTATGTAGTTACTAACAAGGATAATGGCCCTCCCTTTGACAACCCTGAAGGATGGCTGACCCTCAAATAATGAGCACAACTAACTGCCTAGAGGAAAATAGCTGCCACCAAATTTCTACAATTGATAGGCATATCAATTAAGGCGGTTGCGAGGATAATATCCGCTTCAGTCCCTTTTACCACTGATCATAAATAAGTTCCCCTTCTTCAATGATGCCCATGAGGGCCACATCTTTGCTTATTGAGATAGACCATCTGTGTGAGCACACATGTGGTAACCACCATAACAAAAATTCATATCTCCAAGTATTGCCTCCCTTGATTGCATTCCTCTTTGATCAAGAAGTCGTCGTGTAGTCCCCAAATACTTCCCATCAATCATCTAATCACTCTTCAAGTATCTGAAATCAAACATATTTTCTTGCCAAATAGGACCACATTAGTGCATCAAAACCAACCATTTTCTGAGCTAACAAAAACAGAGACTAACTATTCAAATGACAAGGCATTTGGATTGCCTTTCATCATCAAACAGGAGCAAAACTCTGGTATGAATCCGAAAGACCATTTAGAACGGTCTACACAAGTGAGCTATCTAGTATAACTTCATCAATAGAAATCAACTGTTCCTTCAAATCCTTGATCTTTGTCACGAAACTATCCATAGAATCACCTTCATTTATATGCTCACTCTCCACCTGCTTTTGGAGGTAAGCAACACGAGCCTCATTCCTAGCCTGATACAATGTGGTAAGTGTATCCCAAGCATCCTTAGCTGTTTTGCAAGAGCGAATGTGAGGAGTAATGGCATGTTTGACAAAAACGGCTATCAATGCATGTGCTTGAGCATCTCTGTCATCCAAACAAATTTTCTCTATAGTAGGTGCGGCAAAAACTACAACACAAACAGGAATCTGAAGAATATCAACATCTTCAATGCCATCTGCATCAGCTTCAATACCTGTATTTGCAGGTGTAATAGGACTTTTTCAACACCCTGCATAATGTTCCACAGTCCTTTTGCAACCAATACATGTCGCATCATATAATCCACAATGGGTAGTTGGTGCCATCCAACTTATCCTCAATAACCAACATATGGAATACATCACTGCTTTCAACCATGGCCATTGACTAAAATACCATGATGCTAAAAAATGGCTATATCTGAAAAAGTTCAATGGAATTACCATGATCAGTTTTGCTAGACCTATAGGAGACTTCGAGATGCTTATACTAGCAAACCGAAACTTGTATATATCTTTGGCACAAAAAGATGAAATAGCCTAGACAAGCACAACAATAGTGCGTTCAGAGGTTGAAATGAGCTCACATTGTGATTTCGGCACTAGAGAATGAAGCTGTTTTGATCTCCTAATCACCTTGAGTATGCTCACCAAATTTCATGTGAATCTAAGACTATGAATGGAGGGGTGTCAACAATGCCATAGATGAAGCGACAACCTTCTCTTATACTGATTGTTGGAGTTAGACATTTGCCGAAGCACACGAACAGCACAAGGAAGAAGAAAAAGCTTGGAGCACAACACACAAGACTGAATATATTACCACTAGAATGTACAAAGATATATAACCCGTTAGGTCTATAGGTGTATATACAAGTCAGGGAAAAAAACCTCCTAAAAAGGGAAAAAAGTGTCCTGGTGGTCCTAGTGTCTTCATACACATCACTACCTAAATATATCAACAAATTCAAGGGTACCTAGGGAGTTCAAGGGGCTGATCACCAAGGCTAGATGGATATGAGAGCAGATCATTGAGGACAATGATTGACCAAAGGGGGAAGAATGTAATAAAGTGATAGGTAGGAAATGGTTGAACCACACCCTTCGTAGATAGGAGATGGTTGAACTACACCCTAAGAGAGAGGATTAGGAAGTAATCCTCAACCATGGCTTTTGGGGCAAGTGGTTAGCCCATCACATTCCTAACCAAGAGTTTGTGAGTTCAATTCCTTAGACAACATAGGTAAATAGCCAGAACGAGAAACATTTTCCATTCCACTATGGTATATATGGCCCAAATGGCCATGCCAAATACAAGCCATAGGTTGTTTAATAACAGAAGTAATCTTTCCATGATACAAATCAAGGATAAAGTGAGCGAGCTTTGCTCCCTTTTGCAATAATCATATTGCCCTTTGATATGCAAAAGGATTGAGCATAGAAGAACACCTTGTAACCAAGGTCATCAAAGTGACCAACTGACATCAAACTTTTGATAACTAAGGGACATGGTGTACATTATGCATAGTAAATTTTGAACCATTAATGAACTGCACAACCACATCTCCAATCCTGACAATGTCACACAGGTAAGAGTCACTAGGTCTCAAAATACCAAGAGACTTATCCGCATAAGTAGAGAACCATTCTCTATATGGTGTCACATCCAAAGAACCACCAGAATCTAGAAGCCACATGTGGGAAAGAGAATCGGCCATAAGACAGCAGGTAGAGTATTGTCAAGAATCAACACATCAACATCATTAGAAATCGCTTTGATTTCTTCAATCTTCACAATCCAAGTAGATGGTGTAGGTGGTTTTTCAACATGCCCATCAACATTTAGTCCTTTACCTTTAGTATTCTTTAATGCACAGTAGTCTTTCTTCATGTGTACTTTCTTATGACAATAATGGCATTTGTTATCCCTTTTCCTTGATTTACTTCTACTTATTGGAGTTAGATGTCTGCGAAAGCATGCGAATAGCACAAGGAAGAAGAAGAAGCTTGGAGCACAACACACAAGACTGAATGTATTACTAGAGAATGTACAAAGATAATTAGCCCATTAGGGCAATAGGCGTATATACAAGCCGGGGGAAAAAATCCTCCTAAAGAGGGAAAAAAGTGCCCCAGCGGTCCTAGAGTGTTCACACACATCAGTACCTAAATATATCAACCAATTCCCCCTGGGAGTGATGTGGTGAACAAGTAGTTGGCACTCATGTATAAGGAAGTGCCAAGCTATGTGTAAATCACTCCACAAAAGGAAGTAAGCCCAAAGCTTTGCGGAAAGCTTCAAACTTCTCCCTAGGTAGAGCCTTCGTGAAAAAGTCTGCTATGTTCTCCTGTGTGGGCACATATGCCAAGCTGATCTCCCAAGCAGAGAACCTCTCCCTGACATAATGATAATGCACCTCAATGTGCTTAGTGCGAGCATGGAACACAGGGTTCCTCGCAACTGCCAATGCGCTCTGACTGTCAGTGAAGATGCTGGTGGCAGAAGACTGACCAACACCCAAATCAGCCATAAGGTGTCTGAGCCACAGACACTCAACAGTCATCGTGAAAGCTGCCCTATACTCAGCCTCACAACTGGAAGTGGCCACAGTAGGCTGCTTCTTGCTCAACCAAGATATACATGAACTACCAAGCATGAAGCAAAAGCCACTAGTGGACACACGAGTGTCATAGCAACCAGCCCAATCAGAGTCAGAAAAAGCATGCAAATCTTGCGGTAGTGACCCCCCCTTGGGATAAAACAACCCAAGTAGTCGAGTACCACTCAAGTAGCGAAAGATATGCTTAACCGCCTGCCAATGCTTGACTCCTGGGCAATGCATAAACCTGCTCATCTGTGAGACAACAAACTGAATATCTGGCCGAGTAATGCATAAGTAAATCAAGCATCCAACAGCCTGCTGATAGAGAACAGCATCAAATGCATCTCCAACATCCTGAAGACTCAATCGTAAACCTGTCTCCATAGAGTGGCAATAGGCTTACAGTCTTCAAGGCCAAAACACTGCAATAATGTGTAAATATATTTCGTTTGACACAAAGCCATTCCACCATCAACGTGCATAAACTGAATGCCCAAATAATGATGCAAATGCCCCAAATCAGACATCTCAAATGAGGCATGCAAATCAGCCTTAAAATTAGCAATATGCCTCCCATGAGGACCAGTGAGCAGGATGTCATCAACATAAACCACAATGATCAGAAGTACATCATTAGCACGCTTACCATATAAGGTGCTTTCAGTTGGACTGTTCTCAAAACCATGTGCAATCAGATAGGTATGTATCTTCTCATACCAAGCACGTGGTGCTTGGTTTAAACCATATAATGCCTTCTTTAACCTGCACACCTCATTCTCATACCCTTTCTGCACAAAGCCACGGGGCTAAAAAACATACACTTCTTCATGTAAGTCACCATTCAGAAATGCAGTTTTAATGTCCAACTGATGTACATTCCAACCATGATGGGCTGCAAGTGCACAGATGCTCCGAACAGTAGTCATATGGCATGTAGATGCAAAGGTCTCATCAAAATCAATGCCTGTTTCTTGTGCATAGCCCTTTGCAACAAGCCTAGCCTTATATTGTCAATTGTACCATCAGGTTTACGCTTCAGCTTGTATACCCACTTAGTGCCAATGGCCTTCTTGCCAGGAGGCAAGTCACATAAAGACCAAGTACCATTCTTCATTATTGCATCATATTCAGATTGCATAGCAGCCATCCAATTTTCTGAATTTTGTGCTTCATCAAACAAAACAGGCTCAGTCTCATCACAAAGACTAAATGCAGCCATAGCATAGCAATCTGATGCAAAAGAGGCACTATGAGAGCCTGATCGAGTACGATATGACAGAGGTGCATCTAATTTGCTGTCACGCAAGGTCTGCACGAGCCATTTTGGCATAGTTCTGGCCAGCTCAATATCAGCTCTCTCATCAATAAGTGCATCATGTAAATCTGCATCAGAAATGGAATGATCTGCATCATCACATGAAACCTGCAAAGGCTGAGATGTTGCCTCACTAGGACCAGCATTAGACTGTCCACCTGTAAAAAGAGGCAACAAAGTATCATACATGTCTTTGGAGCTAACAGATGTCTCCTTAGTACATGAAAGCAATGGCTGAATAGCATCCTCCACAAAAACAACATCACGGCTAACCAGAATGTGTTTAGTCTGTGGATGATACAGACCATAGCCTTTACTTTCTGAACTGTACCCAACAAAAATACATTTTATTGCTTTATCATCCAATTTTCTGCGATGTTGTTCGGGCACTAATGCATATGCCAAACAACCAAAAACACGCAGATGAGCAACAGATGGCTTGTGGTCATGCCAAGCCTCATATGGAGTGATAGACTGAAGCGCTTTAGTGGGACACTTGTTGAGTACATATGCTGCACACATGACAGCCTCATACCAAAAACTATGTGGTAAAGTCTGACTCTTGACCATACACCTCGCCATCTCCATGAGAGACATGTTCTTTCGTTCAGCAACTCTATTCTGTTGAGGTGTATACGGCACTGTACACTAGTGTTTTATCCCATGTTTAGCCAAAACTGCATTAAAATCAGAAGACATATATTCCCCCCCTCGATCAGAACGGAGGGTGCCCATTTTATATGCTGACAAATTTTCAGCCAAAACCAAAAATTGTTTGAAGCACATGAACACTTCGTACTTTGCCTTCAATGGATATACACATGCATGCCTGGAAAAATCATCGATGAAATTCACGAAGTAAAGATAATTCCCAAAAGAAGGTGTCTGCATACGACCACAGACCTCACTATGTACAAGATGCAATTTCTGAGTAGCCCGAACTGAACCATCTTTTGGAAAGGATGAATGCTGCATTTTGCCCAAAATATAGCCTTCACAAAAATGTTTTCCAGGTGCCTCAAGTTTGGGCAAAGAGGACACCATTTCAGATTTCTGCAGGCATAGCAAACTAGAAAAATTCAGATGACCAAAGCGTGCATGCCAAAGCTTTGCATCTGACATAGCCTGAGAATCATTTACTGCACATGACAAATCATTTACTGATCTTTCATAGTCTATGAGCTTATACAACCCACGACATAAAATGCTAGAAGCAATAATCACATCGCCATTTGACAGATCATGAATTGTACATTTGTCATCAACAAATCTCACAACCAAGCCAATCTTGGCTAATGCAGAAACTGATAACAGATTCTTCTTGATCCCTAGCACAAATAAAGCATCTAACAAAGTGAAAGAACTACCATCAGCAGTAGTCAGAATGATCTTACCAATTCCCATGACAGGATAAGAGGAGTTGTTGGCACATGTAACAGTATTCCCTGTAGGGGCAGGCTCGAGTGAAGAGAAGAAATTATGCTGCGAGGTAATATGTTTTGGTCACCCCACTGTCAAAGTACCAAACATCTGAGTCTACTGCAGACATGCACTGCTCATGAGAAGATGGGTCAAAATTGCAAACAGTAGTAAATGCCCATTCTTCTTCCTGCACAAGATTAGCAGACTCTATTTTTGGTGTAGAGGCTTCTGCAACAACCATTCCAGCCTCTTTCTTCTTTGCCTCTTTTGCAGCGAGTTTTCGACAGTTCTTTATGATATGATCATTCCCTTTACAGTACTTACAAAACAATTTCTGCTTTTCTGATTTTTGCTCATCTTTGTCTTGGTTCTTCGAATGTGCAACATTTGCAGATTTCTACTTACTAGTAGAAGAGCTCCATTTTCCTTTGCCCTTCTAACTAGCCAGGAAAGCTTGATCTGCAACACGCATAATGGACCTGTTCTGCCTAGACTGATCTTCCTGCAACAAAACAGAGACTAACTCCTAAAATGATAAGGCATTTGGATTGCCTTTCATCATCAATCAAAGAGTAGAAGCGAAACTCTGATATGAATCAGGAAGACCATTCAGAACGGTCTGCACAAGTGAGGTATCTGGTATAACCTCATCAGCAGAAATCAACTATTCCTTCAAGTCTTTGATCTTTGTCAAAAAATTGTCCATAGAATCACCTTCATTCATGTGTTCACTCTCCAATTGTTTTCGGAGGTAAGCAACACGAGCCTCATTCCTAGCCTGGTACAATGTGGTAAGTTTATCCCAAGCATCCTTTGATATTTTGCAAGAGCGAATATGAGGAATAATGGCACGTTTGACAGACAAAGCTATCAATGCATGTGCCTGGGCATCTTTGCCATCCCAACAAATCTGCTCTACAGTAGGTGCAGCAGAAACTGCAGTATGAACGGGAATATGCATAATATCATCATCTTGGACACCTTCTGCATCAGCTTCAGTACCTGTAGTTGTAACAGTTGCAAGTGTGATAGGACATTTTTCGACACCCTGCACAATGTTCCATAGTCCTTTTCCAACCAACACATGTCGCATCATATAAGCCCATAATGGGTAGTTGGTACCATCCAACTTATCCTCAACAGTCAACATACCGAATACATCACTGCTTTCAGCCATGACCGGTGACTAAAATACCTTGATGCAGAAAATTGATTGTATCTCAAAAAGTTGAACAAAACTACCGAGACGAATTCTGCTAGACCTGTAGCAGACTTCGAGATGCTTATACTGACGAACAGAAACTAGTATATACCTTTGGCACAAAAAGACAAAATAGCCTACACAAGCGCTTCGATAGTGCGTTCGGAGGCCAAAACGAGCTCCGATCGCGATTTTGGCACCACACAGCGAAGCTATTTTGATCTCTGAAACACCTTGAGTATGCTCACCAAATTTCATGCGAATCTGAGACTGCATCCAGAGAGGTGTAGACAACGCCCTAGATGAAGCGACGACCTGCTCTGATACCAATTGTTGGAGTTAGATGTCTGCGGAAGCACGCGAACAACACAAGGAAGAAGAAGAAGCTTGGAGCACAACACACAAGACTGAATGTATTACTAGAGAATGTACAAAGATAAGTAGCCCATTAGGGCAATAGGCGTATATACAAGCTGGGGGGGGGGGGGAAAAAACCTCCTAAAGAGGGAAAAAAGTGCCCCGGCGGTCCTAGAGTGTTCACACACATCACTACCTAAATATATCAACACTACTCTTATTCCATTACCATTATTTTCCTTGTTCTTGCTCTCGCCACATTGTTGATTCTTTCCTTGGTAAAGATCACAAACATCATATGCATCTCCACTCTGAGTGCCAACCATAGATTTTATACAAATCTCCTCACTCAAGAGTGCTCCACATATTTCATCATAGACCAGTTTACCACCAAGTGCGCTATTGTTAATAAATGTGTAGAACATATCCCATGATGATGGCAAGGTGCATAACAACAAGACTGCTTTCTTTTCATTATCCATCTCCATTTTCTGAGCTTGTAACTAAGAGAATATAGCATCAAACTCATTCAAATGAGTAGCAGCATTATCTGTGTCCTTCATGTGAAGTTCATATAACTTTCTCATCGGATACACTTTATTTGATGCCATTTCTTTTTCATATGTGTTGCATAACTTCTTCCAACGCTCCTCTAAACTTTCACAATCCAATACTATAAAGTAAACATTATTTGCTAGGTGAAATCAAATGGTAGACCTAGCCATTTCATCCAACTCATCCCAATCGTCTTTATCCATGTCAGCAGGCTTCTTTGAGATTTTCTATTAGCTTCCATTGCCTCCTCTGAATCAGCACATCTTTAATTTGATTCATATGGAAAAGTTTGTGCCATCAAATTTTTGGATCTCAAAATGATCTTTGACCTGCAAGTTATAGCTCCTCTTGGGAACATTGGCACTAGACCCCAATCCACCAGACATATCTGAGATCTCTGATGACATGGTGATAGAGAATTCACTAGAATGATAGTGGAGCTAAAAGAGTCCAAACACCACTAAGGCTCAAAAGGGGATGACCAAGTATTTGATTTTGGAAAAAAATCAACAAATTCTTCTGAGAAAAATGGATTAATGAACAATAATGAACAACCAAAAAGATTAGGTGAGAATATATGTGCTCACACCAATAAATGTGACAAGGAGTAAATCGACCACTATTTTCTCAAAAAATATCGAAAAATGTTGTTAGTCTCCTTTAGAAAATGAGCATATGACGAGTGTGAAAAGCTCATAAAGCTATAAGTGTTGACATGTAAACTTGAGTAGTCAATCACTAACTCCATTGCATATAATCAGTTAATCAAAAGAAGCCAACTAAGCTTATCAAGCACCTATGAACGACTACCATACATCTCTTATGGAGAGGCTAGGTAAATATTCCACCTACATCACCAAAGAGACCCTAACATCTGGATGTCTCCCAGTTAAGAAAACCTCACCACGACTCTCTTTATCAACATCAAAGTTTTTATGCAAATATGTGCATCATTATTTGGGCATTTAGTTTACACAAGTTAATGGGGGAATAGCTTTGTGTCAAACAAAATATATTGACACTATTACAATGTTTTGGTCTTGAAGGATGCAAACCTATCACCACTCCTATGGAAACATGTTTATAATTGAGTCTTCATGATGCTAGAGATGTGAATTGGGCTGGTTGTGATGACATTCATGTGTCCACTAGTAGTTTTTGCCTCATGCTTGATATCCCATGCATATCTTGATAGAGGAAGAAGAAGCCCATTGTGTCCACTTCTAATTGTGAGACTGAGTATAGGGTAGCTTTCATAGCCACAATTGAGTGTGTGGCTTAGATGCCTCTTGGTTGGTATGGGTGTTGGTTAGTCTTGTGCCACCACCATCTTCACTGAAAGTCAAATCCAATTGGTAATTACGAAGAACCTTGTGTTCCATGCTCACACAAAGCACATTGAGGTGCATTATCATTATGTCAGGGAGAGGTTCTCTGGTAGAGAGATCGATTTGGCACATGCATCCACATAGGATAACATTGCAAACCTTTTCACAATGGCTCTACAAAGGGAGAAGTTTAAAGCTTTCTCTAAGTCTTTTGTCTTAGTTCCTTTTGTGGATTGAGCTCTTTCCACAAAGCTTGGCACTTCCTTATACATGACTGCCAGCTCCTTGTTCACCACATCACTCTGAAGGGGGATTTGTTGATATATTGTGGTAGTGATGTGTGTGAACACACTTCAAACCATCTGTTAGCTCAGAAAATGGTTGGTTTTGATGCACTAATGTGGTTCTATTTGGCAGGAAAATATGTTTGATTTCAGTTTGTAGGAGCTTTCGGCATGCCATGTCGCATTGAAATCGGATGTTTTGAAGCAGAACATGAGGCCTGGGATCTCCTTGGTGACACAAGAGGAGCTTTTGGCAACTGTTACAAGGTTCAAGAAGCTAGAGGAATGTTTATGATAAGTATGGTGAGAATGCTCTGAAAGAAGGCATGGACTCAATAAGGCCTCCAATTGGAAATAAGTCTTTTGAGCTCGAATTTACTTCATCGACGGATTTTCTGAAAAGGAGAGCATCATTTGATAAGCGAGCAGTTCTTGATGCTAATGACGGAAAGCTGTTGAATGAAGATGATGATCCTAGAACAGTCTTCGAGTATCTCTTGGATGATGTGACTGATTTCCTGAGCAGTCACTTGATTGGAAATAGAGCACCAAAAGGGTTTGTTGAAGAGGCAAATGGCTGCATTCCACAGTTGAGGTCATTCCTTGACCACATTGCATTACGTGAGCATGGGAATTTCAAAATGCGTAAAGAAGATAACAAGAATTCGGTGACACTTACAACAATGCATCAATCAAAGGATTGGAATGGGATACTGTCTTCATTGTAAAAGTTAATGATTCAAAAATTCCTCTGCTTCATGAGGCGAGGGGCACTGTGTGTGACAGGGCTGCATCTGTGGAGGAGGAGAGGCGTTTATTTTATGTGGGAATGACACGAGCAAAAAGGAATCTCTATATACTCTACACAACATGGGATAGTAATCAGTAGCTGCTGCAACCTAATCGACTTTTGAGGGAGCTGCCACAGAGTCTTCTGGACCATAAGGCAGTTGGCATGTTTGGTTCTAGTAATTTAACATCATCACTGGATGAAAACGTCAAATATATATATATATTCTGAATATGATCATTATAGTGGTCCAAAAGCCACGGGTAATGTGGCTTGTAAAGTGAAAGAAGGCATGGGCACTGGGGCGGGTTTGTTTTTTTCAGTACTGACAGAGAAACGAACTGCAGAAAGCAGGCGTATTCGTTTTGGACTCTCTCTCTTCATTCCTCTCCGCCATTAAAAGGGGGGAAGCTGCCGAGTGGAGGGGGGGCAGGTCCGTTGTGTCGCAGACCTGACGAGCACAGCAGCAGGAGTGGGCGGCCGTGGCAGATGGGGAGAGCCAGAGGGATTTCGAAAAACTGGAGGAGCTTGCTAATGTCTTAAAGAGTTCAGATCCAGGGAACTCGGGGGGGGGGGGGTATCCAGTTCATTTTTTTCACATGCTTAACCTGGGGAATCTAGCTGAAAAAGTGCAGATAGCACATCGTAGACGTCTGAAGCCCAAAATCGGGAGATAGTGGTGATGAGAACGGCGCATAACATTTTTTACTGGACCGATTTCTGGACGTGCTTCAAGACCTGCACGGGGAGGTTAGAAGCTGAAGGAGGGGGAGGTCTTGTTCCCTACAGAGAAACGAAGGAAAGGCTTCCGAGGAAGCGGGTTTTTTTGGGGATTCTTCTTCTCAAAAGTGTAGCTCGTCTTACTGTGGAGTTTGACTACGGGAGGGGAAGAATCGAGTGTTCAGAGTGTGTGTAGAGGGTATCCAGGAGTCCTCTCAATTATTCATGCTGTAGCTTCATTCGGGAGAAAAAGGGGGAAGGCAATTCACGGAACTTCATCTCCTAGGATCCGTGACTCGCGATTCTCGAGTTCAAGTTCAGGTCCAAGGGAGTGGCGCCAAACATGATTGAAAAGCTCTGACTCATCGAAGAGACACACAGGGAAAGGAAGCTGGGGGCTGCTAGCCAAGAGGGATCCTTGAGAGAGAATGTCAAAGGTCTGCTGAAGGAAGGGAAGGGCTGACCGGAGCTGAAGAATTCAATCTAGTAGCAATCAAGAAAACAAAAATCACAGCTTCCCAAGAGGTATGGGATTGTCTTCACATCATCATTTACCCATCTACTCCACCGAGAACAGCCAAAGTGAGAGGGGTCGCTGATAATACTCTTGGTGAGATCGGGGTAGCACTTATGAAGAATTGCGGATTCTCACGGATAATGATTGAGGGAACAAAGAGGTATTCTAGTAGCTGATTGCAATAAGGTAAGCATGATTTGGTTTTGACATAGCAAGAATTCCTGCTGATATGCTCAACACATAAGGGCTCCACGTTCTCCCTTAAGAAACTCTGTGCACGCTATTCACTCAGATCTTTATACATTTATGTAATTCTAGAAAAGAACCCGGATGCACAGGTAGTTATATGAGTCGAATTTGTGGGAGAGGAGTTTCTTGCCAATGCAAAAGTATTGATCTTGTCTGACTAATTGCTGTTCTAAAGCAATCGAAGTGACACTTGTGGAGCGCTGGGAGGTAGTTTGGCCAAGCCAAAGGAAAAGGAGTGTTGTTCCTTCTTCGAAGTTATTTTTTAATCTCTGCTACAGTAGGGGTTCATTTTTTAGGACGTCAAGACACAACAGAGTAAGGTTTATGATGGAAGCAAGGGACATCATCTCAAAATGTAGTATGAATGAAACCACGAACGTTTTTTTATATCAATTTGCTTATGAATGAAGTCTGCCAACTGTATTCCAGCTTGGGATTAAAGAAAAACAAAAGGAAAAAAAACTTGCCAGGGGGTAACGATGAGCACAACCCAATTTATGTAACATTATGAAGAGGGCACCTTCTTGGTGAGAAAAGTGTGTGAAAAAGGAAGAGTGTGCACGTATGACTGGAAGGGAAAAATTGGAGGAAAGAAAGAAAGAGAGCTAGGACACATGAGAGGGGGAAAGAAAAAATGGGGACAAGAGTAGAGGAGTGCGTATGTATGGATGAATGTGCACGTCGTAGTGAATGTGTGTGCGAGTGTACGTGTGAA
The DNA here is from genome assembly GCA_020310875.1 of Ceratopteris richardii. NCBI lineage: Eukaryota > Viridiplantae > Streptophyta > Polypodiopsida > Polypodiales > Pteridaceae > Ceratopteris > Ceratopteris richardii. The sequence goes on from CM035438.1 coordinate 5,659,030, forward strand.
TAAGCATATGTGTATGAGCATGCATGTGAATGTGTGAGTAAGATCGAGCATGTGTAGGTGTGTATGCATATGAGAATGTGTGTGTGAGGGAGAGCTCATGAAACAGCAAGAGCACGTGAGGGAGAGTGCCTAATCGAGTGGGGTTAATTGGCTGCTAATCTGAATGTGCACTTGAAGTTGTGCATATATGAAGACGTGTTTGGCAAGAGCATATGAATGTATGATTGTGCATCTGAGTCGTATGCGAGAAGGAGTGCTCATTATGAATAGAAAAAGTGTGTGCGTAGAGAGTAAGTGAACAAGAGACAAACAAGTGCAAAGAAGAAAGCTGGATTGGGCATGTGTAAAAGAGCGTGTGAGATAGAAAAGGAGAAAGGGAGGTTACAAGAGGTGAACGTTAGAGTCGGATATCGATTTGTGCATGTATTCCTTGTCTATCCCACCGATACATTGGAGTGAAATTGGGAACTTCGGATGATAAAAGCTGGCCTAAAATCAGGAAGTTTAGGCAAAATATTCTTCTGTGTATGCACGTTCCCTTGGACTAAGAGTGTCAACATTTTGGTGCATCTGTCGGGAAGCATATGAGCTAGTGCATTGACATAGGAAGAACTCCCCGAGAGATAATTGTGGGCTCTAGGTAATCCAAGTAGACCGATTCCGAGGGGTTTGAGCAAAATAAAGGCTTTCACAATCATTTGTTCCGTGGGCTTAAGAGCGTTTCATTTTGGTGCGTCTGCCGGGAAATAGCTTGGTACGTCTCTATAAGAGAGTGCCATAGGTTCGCCTAGCGCCACAGGTTGGCCGAGCTTGCGGACCCCACGATCTAGTACATGAGCGAGGGAAGCTCATCGTCAGGAGCAACACAAACTCAAAGAGAGGAACGCGCTCAGAGAAGAGCCCTTGAAAGAGAAAGGAGAAGGTGGGAACCGCCAGGTGAGTGGACCTCGATTAGTTCGAAGAAATCAGTCAAAAACGTGTACTCCCGTAGGAGAGTCGCGAGTCAAGTACGGAAGTTTGAAGGAGGGATCCTGAAGCCACGTGTGCTAAATTTTTGGGATCGAAGTGATATTGACATCACACCTCTGTTCGAAATGGCTCAGCGGATTTCAGTTCACTTGGGGGACTTCACCAAGTTTTGAGGTACTTGGGACGAAGATCCGGATAGCTTTATCCAGTTGTTTGAGGTCACCTGTGAGGCCAATGATGTAGTTGACCAGGATCAAAGGTTGAGAATTTTTCCGGCTATTCTCCGTGATGAGGCAGCCAATTGGTATGGGAATCTGACACCACAAGAGCGTGGAACTTATCAGATGCTCAAATAAGCCTTCTTGGCAAAGTTTCGGCGACAAGGCTTCCAAGATAGATTGGCCCAACAAATGGATTATTTGCGACAAGGAGTCAATGAGAGCATCGACAACTATATTCAGAGAATGGAAACGTTAGTAAGGAAGATGGGCGTGAATGCCCCGAACGATGAGACATTGAAACGTAGATTCATTTCAGGATTGCGAGATCCTACGTCACAACAGCATATCAGCCTGACAAGACCTGCGACCTTAATGGATGCTAAGGAACAAGCAAGGCTTTGGGAGGAAGTGCAATTATGCCAACAAAGGAAGATGGAACTCTTATATGAGCCTATGGGAGGCCCAGGAAACATACCGATGAAAGATCCTGGCCAAGGAAGTCCCGCATTGACGACCCCAGCATTTGTAGCTGCCACTAGCACGCCAGGCGAAGTAAAGCCTGCGCTAACCGAAGAACGAATATTAGAGTTGGTCACGCAAGCTATAAAAGCTGCCACGATAACTCAAGAGACGTACACAGTAAAACCAGAGGTCACAACAAACCCGAATCAAGTGTTTCGATCAAATACATGGTGTGGGAAGTGCCATGGTTACGGCCATTTGGCTTCAGAATACCCCACAGTCTCGAGAGTATTCACAGATAGATCGCCACCTAGGATGCGTTGTACTTTTTGTGGAAGGACAAATCACACAGAGGACCGATGTTACAACAAGAGAGCTTATGAAGAGAGGACCATGAAATCAGGAGATACAAGAGAAAGACCTTACACGGGATTGCCCGCTCAAAGTGTACCACCTACATCTCGTTGGGAAAACAGACCGACTTATGGATATGGGGCTCAGGGTCAAGGAGGAGACTATCCAAGAGGAGCTCCGCGTGATCAAAGAAGAGATGGTCCAATCCAGTGCTGGAGATGTCATGGCTTTGGCCATACCCAATCTAGATGTCCAAACAAAAAGAAGCCAATTGATTATACCCCGCTATGTAGGTACTGTAGTGGGGAGGGCCACTTTGATGAGGATTGTCCAAAACGAAGAGCTGCTGCCGGCAAGGAAAAAGGACCAGTAAGATCCTCGAACTATGTTGATACTCAGCTGCATCCCACATCAAGAGCTCAAGAGCACGTTCCTACGATCGGAGTAGTGTTCAAGACACCGAACCCTCAAGAAGGCTCTAGCTCGTCGATGCACTTTGTGAAGGGATTCGATGTGCAGAAGAAGAGGAGGAAGGAGGAGATGGAGGGAGAGAGAAGAGAGGAGAGACGCGCGGATATGCGTGGGAGCCTCGAAACTCACATAATGATCTCTCTTGAGGCAATGCTCTATATATGATGTATATATATGAATATGGGGGTAAGGTCACATGACCCTTACATCCCCAACAATCTCCCACTTAAGGGTCAATGTGACCATAAGTGGTAACATACACAAAGAATGATGTAGGACTATACAATAATGTACAGGAAGAGTCCGGATCTCAACCCATACCAGATCAGCCTACACCAACCGCCTCAAACAAGGTGTATCCATGCACCTCAAACTGCTCTAGACTCATATCGACAAGAGTCGAGCTCACATCTGACTGATGCAAGAACTGATGAAGTTCCTGCAAAGCTCCCACTCGCTCTATGCATGTATCAATCATCGAACGACTGACAACTCCAAGTGCAAATGCTCCAATAGCAACTGCAATGTCTGGTCTCGAGCATAACAGCTCGTACATCAGACTCTCGAATGCTGACGAAACATGTGCTATCATGGCTAACCTAACTATGTCAGCCATGCCTGTATCCAAGGCATCCAAAGCACCATCATCAAGACCAACATGTCCTGACATATCTATGTCAACATCTGGCATGAGCGAATCCAAGAATGACTGCATAACTGCTGACTCCTCAGCATCTAAATCAGCCATGCTCTCAACCAAGGATGTATCTAGCTGTGCATCCTGAGAGCTAATATGCTCTACCATACACTGTATACCATGAGAGCAATCCTGCTCTACCACACCAAGTGTATGATCATGCTCTACATGAGCTAACTGCACAACATCAACACCAAGATCAAACTGATGATCAAACTCTAACTGAGTATCATCACAATGCTCTACATGAGCATCCACATCATGCTCTAAAGCATCCAAATGATCATCCAAAGTGTGCTCCAAATGAGCATCCACATGATCATCAAAACCATGCTCTATATAAGCATCATGAGCATCCAAAACATGCTCTACATGTGCATCCATCTGAGCATCTGAATCATGCCATACATGTGCATCAAGAATGTCCATAGACCTATCTATAGGTAGACAGAATGAGACATGATGAGTCTCACATCGCACATAAGGCTGAACTCCCACTGAGACGAGACTGTCTCTCACATGAAGTACCTGCAGTGGATACATGTGCCCAATCCTGGCACCTCTGACAAGCATAAGCTGTCCCAACCGCAACTGAAAATGATGCTCACCAAGGAATGCATAACATCTGCTCTCCTGTAACTGGCTAACTGAAATCAAGCTCATAGGGAATGAAGGCACATAGCGTACATGTCTGAGCATAAGTGATGCTCCACTAGGTAGCATAAGGCATATATCTCCTGCACCCTCAATGTCATATGTCGTACCGTCAGGCAACTGCACACATCCACGACTCTCACGTGAGAATCGACAAAACCACTCACGATGTGGAGTAACATGAAAAGTAGCTAATGCATCAAGCAACCAAGCCATATGTGTGCTATCCAATGAACAAGAGGAATCATGAGATGAATCGTAGGAGAAAGTAATATCACCATCACTAGCATAATCAACTGCCATAGACTCTCCTGAAACCAGTACCTGATCTGCATCACGTGCATATCTCTGACAGCGTCGTCGCATCCGCCTGAAGCAGCGTCGTCGAATATGGCCCTCATGACCACAGTGCCAACATCGAAGTCGTCGATGTGATCTATGTCTCACATGAGTCAATGGACTCACATACATATCATGTAGTCTCTGCCATAATGCACTACTCGTCTCCTCATACATAACAGACTCATATATAGAATCCACAAGCTGTAATCGGATAGTGGAGCTGGCCAATGCATCCATATCCATCCATAAATGGGCGGGCATATCACGAGGCCTCTGTGCATCTCTATGCACATACATGTGTAACCCTGCACGAACCAATGTATGCCACATCTGAGCTTTCCATCTCGGAAAGTTAGTCCCATCGAATCGAGAAGACACCATGCTGACAATCCAAGACTAACAATGTAACAAGAGACTCGAACAATACTCTATCCTCAATAGGATCACAGATGCATATCCATATGCATAACTCACATCACATATGTCTCTGTGGAGAAGAAAACCATGTGAACCACCTGTCACATAACCATGCATCTAGCATGCACATAAAACCATGAGCATAAGCCTGCTCACCAAGTCTCCAAAGTGATCAAGTAGATGTGAAAGAATCCTGGGAAAATTTCGACAGAGTATCCCCTGTAAACTGAGCAATCAAACAAGATAACCAATCACCAAAGAACAATGAATAATCTATCACCACCTGTCACTGATGTAATCAAGGATAATGGAAAATACATATGCCCATAAACTAATGGCAATACATGCCAATACAATGGCAATACAACTCCCACTCAAGAATAAATCCTGCAAGATGGTCCAACCTGTCACGAACAACATGTAACCAAGTCCAAGTGAATGGAGATAGGCAATGATCCAAAGCTATCGCACAAGCTTCAAGATCCACTAGAGCTCTCTTTTAGCATAAAAGCCGATAAAATTTCGGCAGCATCTCCTTTGTAAAATGGACTCTAGAACCAAAATAACCATGTGGGAATCACCATCCACATATGCCAAGAATCACACTGGCAAATAGATATCAATCAATGACCAAATGCTAATAACGGTGACAAACAAACATGTAACTGAGGCTCCAATCTGGATCTTGTACCTGCAAAGAAAACAAAAGATACAAGTACCAACCAAGATCCACAATCAACTCTCATAAAAGTATGTGCAACCGGAAAGTAAATCCTTAACCAAATGGCATAAGCAAGATATAAACCACAATGCCACTATACATCCATGATCGAACTCATGATGACATAAACCTCAAAGAAGAGTATACCACAATGTCATCTTACATGTCAAACACGTGACACGATCATGCTCTACTCTCATATGGAGGAGCTACCACAATGATCATACATGTACAATGCTTTGAAGCTCTGAAAATAAGAGCTTGCACACCATAAATTCTCTCTCGAAGAAGTTCCAAAGCAAATTCAACCTCCAAGTGGAATTAGGGTTGTTTGGGCAAAACTGTACTGCTCTGTGTTTTGCCGTTTCAGAGGTGATAACCTCTGAATCTGAACTTTTGGTCTCAGCAAACTTGAAGATCCACTTCTTGGCTACGTAACGACATAAAGAACACCTCAATCGGAGGTGTATAGCTCAAGATATGCTCAAAACAAGCACCTGCTGTCAATTTCACTTTCACTTGCAACAGTACTGCTCTGTATTCTGCAATTTCGGCAACCTAAAACTCAGAATCTGGATCTGAGTTCTTCTGCAAAGTTGTAGCTATTTTTCCAAGCTACGAGCAGCAAGTTGAATCATCGTATTCCGAGCTGTAGAACTCAAGTTATGACAAAAAAACCGACCTGCTGTCCTACTCAATGTAGATTCGCCTTCTACAATTCTCTGCGTTTTTCGAATTTTCGGCACTTCAGAAGTCCGAACCAGGTTTTGCGCCCTTCTGTGAAGTTGTAGCTATCTATGTTAGCTACACACAGAACTTTAAAACGCGTCAATCCGAGCTTCTTAGCTCGAGTTATGACCGAAATACTGAACAGTTGTCAAGAGATGCCGACCTGCACTTTCACCTCTTGTGACCTAAGCTTCCATTGAAGCTTCTTGCACACCAGCCCTCAGCATGCTCTGATACCAATGAAGGGATTCGATGTGCAGAAGAAGAGGAGGAAGGAGGAGATGGAGGGAGAGAGAAGAGAGGAGAGACGCGCGGATATGCGTGGGAGCCTCGAAACTCACATAATGATCTCTCTTGAGGCAATGCTCTATATATGATGTATATATATGAATATGGGGGTAAGGTCACATGACCCTTACATCCCCAACACTTTGTGGATGCTTACGAGGTTAAGAACCCACACAAAAATCCAACTGTGGCAGTAGTCACAAGGACTCAAGAATACTCGAAGAAGAATCCAGGAGGCGAAGGTGAAGAAGGGAGTCAAGAGAGGATAGCGGAACACGAAGAAGTAGAAAACCAAGTTAGAGGATTTGTTGAGCGGCAAGAGTTTGAGGATGGGGAAGAGATTGAGATCCTTCCACCAGTAACCAAGGAGTTTGTGCCGGGCATAGCACCATTCCCTGAAAGATTGAAAGCTCCTAAGATTAGAAAGGAAAGACAAAGTTCGGAAGAAGTAGATATTGTAAAGTTGCTCGCTGACACGGAAGTCACGCTGGACATTGGCACATTGCTAAAATGTTCACCTGTTTATAGGAAACAATTCTATAACGAATATATTAAGAAGCCGAGGAAAGCTCGAGATAAAAATAGACAAGATAAAGATATCCAAGGAATCATTCAAAGTATTACGACGCAAATTGATTCAAATGCTCCAGCTGTGACGGTTGAGATTAAAGGGTATGCAGTCCCTGGTCAGAGATTCTAAAGAGAAGTCGAGAATCGGAAAAAGAAGCGAAGAGTAAGACTAAATTGTCGGAAGCCATTGCAAAAGTGGAATTGAAGAAACTAGGTTCAATTGAAAGAGAACCAGACAATGATTTACTGGCCGACCATGCACGCTTGATCGGAGAACACATTCCAATCACAGTGTCATCGAGAAATAAAGATTATTCGCGAGAAGCTCAGTTGGAAAAATGGGAAGTTTTTCCAGAAAAGTTCTTGAGTGTAGGGTCAGAGCTACCAGATGGAGTACGAGACTGTATTAAAACGACACTCAAAAATTTTAGCGAGGCCTTTGCATGGTCGTACAGTGATCTGAGAGGAATTGATCCCCAAATCTGCCAACATTATATAGACTTGGAAGAAGGCACACGACCGATATGTCAACGACTGAGGCGAACGAATCCAGTCTATTCGGAATTGATCAAGCTGGAATTGACCAAATTATTGGAGGCAGGATTCATATATCCCATCGCATCCAGCGAATGGGTATCACCAATTGTAGTTGTGCCAAAGAAAAATAGGAAAATCCGTATTTGCATAGATTATCGAAAGTTGAACGAGCGCACGAAGAAAGATCACTTCCCCTTGCCATTTACTGATCAAATCTTGGATAGAGTGGCTGGCCATAGATTGTACTCATTTTTGGATGGTTTCAGTGGGTACAACCAGATCCAAATCCATGAAGAGGATCAATCCAAAACTACTTTCACGACAGAATGGGGTACGTATGCATATCGAGTGATGCCATTTGGGTTATGCAATGCACCGGCCACATTCCAGAGAGCAATGATAGCGGCATATCAAGACTACCTGCAGGATTGGATGGAGATATTTCTTGATGACTTTGCAATCAGAGGCGACGATGAGAACATGATGGAGAGGATCGAAGCAATTTTAAGAAGAAGCATCGAAAAAGGCATCGCATTGAATCCTGAAAAGTGTACATTTGGAGTACGAAGAGGATTGCTTTTGGGTCATGTCATTTCCGAAAAAGGGATTGCGGTTGACGAGGATAAAGTGGAAAAGATTGGACAACTTCCACCTCCGCAAAATTTGCGACAACTCAGAGGATTTTTAAGCCATGCAAAGTATTATCGACGTTTTATATTAAATTTTGCATCCATAGCAGCACCACTGACGACTCTTTTGAGGAAGGATCAACAATACCAGTGGACGGGAGAATGTCAAGTTGCATTCGACTCGATCAAAGAGAGGTTAATAAATGCACCGATTTTGGTAGCACCTGATTGGACGAAGGAATTTCATGTACATACCGACGCTTCTCATACTGCAGTTGGAGTAGTACTATGCCAAGCCGACGAAAAGAAGTTGGATCATCCTATTTACTATGCAAGTCGCAATTTGAATAGCACTGAGAGGAATTATACGACTACGGAGAAGGAATGTCTCTCGATGATCTTTGCGGTGAACAAATATCGGCATTACTTGATGGGAAAGCATTTCACGTTTTATGTGGATCATGAAGCCCTTAAGTACATCATTAATAAACCAGAGTTATCAGGGCGACTGATGAGGTGGATGCTACTTCTCCAAGAATTTCAGTTCACAGTGGTAACCAGACCAGGCAAAGCGCATATATTGGCCGACCATTTATCTCGAATTATTAATGAGGAGCCGATCTCTGGTGTGCCCGACGATGCTCCTGATGGACATCTATTCCAGGTTGAAGCTAAAGTACCTTGGTATGCCGATTTGGTGAATTTCTTGTGCACTACTAAATATCCGCCAGGAGCAAGCAAGAGAGAGAAACAAAAACTGTTAGCATTGGCAAGGCACCATAGCATCATTGGGGGGCAACTCTATCGATATTTTGTTCATGAGAGTATTTATCGGAGGTGTCTCGAGGAAGAAGAGGCAAATCTAGTGTTGAGGGCTTTGCATGACGAACCTTGCGGTGGACATTTTGCTGGTGAATTGACGGCAAGAAAGATTTTATTAGCAGGGTATTGGTGGCCAACATTGTTCAAGGACTCACATACATATTGTAAAAAGTGTGACAAATGCCAACGAATGGGAAAACCCACATTATCACATGCTTCTCCTCTTACGCCGGTGTTGGCTCTTAAGCCGTTTGAGAAATGGGGAATTGATTTTGTGGGGCCTATTGATCCCCCCTCACGACGAAGATCCAATAGGTATATCTTGGTTTGTACTGATTATGTTACCAAGTGGGTGGAAGCCAAAGCTCTGAAAACTGACCGAGCTATTGATGTTGCTAAATTTTTGTATGAACAAATTATCACTCGATTCGGATGCCCATTGGAAATAGTGAGTGATAGAGGGACACATTTTGTCAACGAATTGATCGAAGAATTAATGGAATTATATAAGATCAAACATAGAAAGAGCACTCCATATTACCCGAGAGCAAATGGACAAGTGGAGGTCACCAACAAAATCCTTGAACAGATTCTGACAAAAACAGTAGCTGTGCATAGGCGAGACTGGGATGAGAGACTTTTGGAAGCTTTGTGGGCGTATAGAACATCCTACCGAGTGACGACAAAGAGCACTCCGTTCTCTCTAGTATATGGCGAGGAAGCCATCTTCCCCATCGAAAAAGAAGTTCCGACATTAAGAGTGGCCATCGAAGCCAGATTGGGCGAGGAAGAGTCATTAAAGGAGAGGTACATACAACTGGTGAAGCTGGAAGAAAAGAGGCTCATCGCACAACAAAGCTTGGAAGCTATTCAGAAGAGACGTAAGGAAAGGCATGACAAAAATCTCAAAACCTATGTGATTCAGGAAGGGGATTTGGTACTAGTCTATGATAGTAAATATTATAAATTCCCAGGAAAGTTGCAGACAAGATGGGCGGGACCGTTTAAGGTGGTGGAACTCAATTCTAATGGTTCCATGCAAATTCAAGATTTACGAGAAGAATATGCTCCCGTGAAGGTTAACGCGCTTCGAGTTAAACCATATTTCAAGTAATATTCGGACGGGAGAAGCTAGACGAGATCCAAACGAAATGACGAAGTAGACTCCTTGTACATAGACGTATAGTATTATATATATGCGCATATGTAAGCTATGATTTGTGTGTCATAAATATCCTTCCTTGCTAGCTCAAGAATTTTGGACTTCTAATATTTTTTGTGTTATGCAGAGACTGTTAGAGCCTAAGTAACAAAATGGCAGACCAAATTACGCAACTCTACTTGTACGAGCTAAGGATATATTTCTCGGACCAAACGTTCGCTCGCATGGATATAGATGTCGACGACTTTGAGACGGAATACGATATTGAGGAAGCGCATTGGCTGGTATGCTTTATAAACCAGGATTTGGGTGTTGCATTTTACATTGAGTGTTTTGAGGAGTACCTAGCTCGACATGTAGGATGGGCGGGAGATCGATACTACTATTTTGATCCTTCTAGGGAAATGCCTAACGAGGAAAACGATATCACATGGGCTTGGGCAGATGTGCTGACGTTAGGAAGTGATGACGAAGCTCCCGAAGTTGAGCCTGACTCGCCTTAGGGAAGTTGTCGGGATGCGAGTATGATGTGAGACTGCATGAGACATTCCGGGGACTCACATTCTAGGACACCTAGGGATAGGTATATGAGGGACTAAGGCATAGCTGGTTGTAGTTACCAAGTGAAAAGTTGAATCGATGAATACATATGTAGTGTCTGTAAGTGAGAGAATGAGGTGAAGAGGTGGTTGCTCTGTCAAAGGCTAGTGTGTATATGTTTTGCATGTATGTGTGGGAACAGTGGGAAAAGTCCCTTTCTTCCTCTCCCTAATTCTCAGGACCTGGGTGAACTAATTTACTATGAAAAGAAAAACGGAAAAGAAAAGAAAAGAAAAAGAAAATGTGTTGTGTGATCGTACCAATGCGCTATGGTGGACTAGTAGGTGGGTGGATTTATCCTCGCCGGGTGGTTAGGACCACGAGCCGCAGCTAGTTTCGCCATAGGCTTGGGATGTATATGTCTGTGTCTTAGCTACGCGCCATAACGGGTTGGTAGGTGGGTGGAGCCATCGTGGCTGGGTAGTCACGACCACGAGCCGCATCCAGCTTCGTTATGGGCTAGCTGATATATGTTATGTGTTATCATTGTGTGTTTGTGTGTTGTGCGCTGCATTGCGTTGGTAGATGGGTGGAATCAACCTGATCGGGCGGTCAGGTCCACGAATCGCATCCAGTGTCAATGTAGGCCAACGTGTGATTAAAATAAAATTTTCATATGAAGTTATTCCCCACTCTTGAGGGGGAGAGAAAGAGAGGAGAGGGCGATGATCGCCTGGAAGGGAACATTATTTGCTTGTGTGATTGATATGTGTTGGCTTGCGACAGATCAGCTCACTTTGAATCAACATTCTTGAAGGCACGGAGACTCTATATGTATTTAGGGATGAGGCTTTAGCGAGGTGATGTAACGGTATTGCTTTATAACTTGTGTGCTCTATCTGAGGGTTTTTCTAGTGTGTGGGACACTCCAGGGTTCTGATGTATGTCTTCACTTGTACTCAAGTTTCGATGATTTTTGTAGGACGACGATGGGGATCCTTCGGGAACGTCTAGTCATGGAATGATTGTACATAGCGAGTAGTAGGTCAATAAAAAGGGTTATGCATTTTGGGTATCTTTGCATCTCCGATTTGATTCATTTTAGTTGTTGTTGTTTATTTTGGTATTTTCTTTCTGTTTTTCGCAATGCTAGTTTCATGTGTAAGATATGGAAAGGTATGTATGTGTTATTTTGGTTGAGACCATTTTTCGTAATGGAATGTATGAGCAAAGTAATGCATGGCTGAAATGGAATTGCATATATGTGCATGATCTTGAATCATTTTGGAAGTGATTGATTTGTATGTATTCATGAGTGATTTTTAGCACTAATAGCCTCGATGAGTGCAGGTTCAGTGGAAGTGGCGGCTCGATGAAAGGTATGTGAACTAATTGGAAATTGACATGTCCATGGTTGTTGGGATTTTATTGCAGCAATAGTGGCTCGTCGAGGACGACTTCGCAAATAAGAAAAGGGGAGTATGTTAGCTCAGAAAATGGTTGGTTTTGATGCACTAATGTGGTTCTATTTGGAAGGAAAATATGTTTGATTTCAGTTTGTAGGAGCTTTCGGCATGCCATGTCGCATTGAAATCGGATGTTTTGAAGCAGAACATGAGGCCTGGGATCTCCTTGGTGACACAAGAGGAGCTTTTGGCAACTGTTACAAGGTTCAAGAAGCTAGAGGAATGTTTATGATAAGTATGGTGAGAATGCTCTGAAAGAAGGCATGGACTCAATAAGGCCTCCAATTGGAAATAAGTCTTTTGAGCTCGAATTTACTTCATCGACGGATTTTCTGAAAAGGAGAGCATCATTTGATAAGCGAGCAGTTCTTGATGCTAATGACGGAAAGCTGTTGAATGAAGATGATGATCCTAGAACAGTCTTCGAGTATCTCTTGGATGATGTGACTGATTTCCTGAGCAGTCACTTGATTGGAAATAGAGCACCAAAAGGGTTTGTTGAAGAGGCGAATGGCTGCATTCCACAGTTGAGGTCATTCCTTGACCACATTGCATTACGTGAGCATGGGAATTTCAAAATGCGTAAAGAAGATAATAAGAATTCGGTGACACTTACAACAATGCATCAATCAAAGGGATTGGAATGGGATACTGTCTTCATTGTAAAAGTTAATGATTCAAAAATTCCTCTGCTTCATGAGGCGAGGGGCACTGTGTGTGACAGGGCTGCATCTGTGGAGGAGGAGAGGCGTTTATTTTATGTGGGAATGACACGAGCAAAAAGGAATCTCTATATACTCTACACAACATGGGATAGTAATCAGTAGCTGCTGCAACCTAATCGACTTTTGAGGGAGCTGCCACAGAGTCTTCTGGACCATAAGGCGGTTGGCATGTTTGGTTCTAGTAATTTAACATCATCACTGGATGAAAACGTCAAATATATATATATATTCTGAATATGATCATTATAGTGGTCCAAAAGCCACGGGTAATGTGGCTTGTAAAGTGAAAGAAGGCATAGGCACTGGGGCGGGTTTGTTTTTTTCAGTACTGACAGAGAAACGAACTGTAGAGAGCAGGCGTATTCGTTTTGGACTCTCTCTCTTCATTCCTCTCCGCCATTAAAAGGGGGGAAGCTGCCGAGTGGAGGGGGGGCAGGTCCGTTGTGTCGCAGACCTGACGAGCACAGCAGCAGGAGTGGGCGGCCGTGGCAGATGGGGAGAGCCAGAGGGATTTCGAAAAACTGGAGGAGCTTGCTAACGTCTTAAAGAGTTCAGATCCAGGGAACTCGGGGGGGGGGGGGGGTATCCAGTTCATTTTTTTCACATGCTTAACCTGGGGAATCTAGCTGAAGAAGTGCAGATAGCACATCGTAGACGTCTGAAGCCCAAAATCGGGAGATAGTGGTGATGAGAACGGCGCATAACATTTTTTACTGGACCAATTTCTGGACGTGCTTCAAGACCTGCACGGGGAGGTTAGAAGCTGAAGGAGGGGGAGGTCTTGTTCCCTACAGAGAAACGAAGGAAAGGCTTCCGAGGAAGCGGGTTTTTTTGGGGATTCTTCTTCTCAAAAGTGTAGCTCGTCTTACTGTGGAGTTTGACTACGGGAGGGGAAGAATCGAGTGTTCAGAGTGTGTGTAGAGGGTATCCAGGAGTCCTCTCAATTATTCATGCTGTAGCTTCATTCGGGAGAAAAAGGGGGAAGGCAATTCACGGAACTTCATCTCCTAGGATCCGTGACTCGCGATTCTCGAGTTCAAGTTCAGGTCCAAGGGAGTGGCGCCAAACATGATTGAAAAGCTCTGACTCATCGAAGAGACACACAGGGAAAGGAAGCTGGGGGCTGCTAGCCAAGAGGGATCCTTGAGAGAGAATGTCAAAGGTCTGCTGAAGGAAGGGAAGGGCTGACCGGAGCTGAAGAATTCAATCTAGTAGCAATCAAGAAAACAAAAATCACAGCTTCCCAAGAGGTATGGGATTGTCTTCACATCATCATTTACCCATCTACTCCACCGAGAACAGCCAAAGTGAGAGGGGTCGCTGATAATACTCTTGGTGAGATCGGGGTAGCACTTATGAAGAATTGCGGATTCTCACGGATAATGATTGAGGGAACAAAGAGGTATTCCAGTAGCTGATTGCAATAAGGTAAGCATGATTTGGTTTTGACATAGCAAGAATTCCTGCTGATATGCTCAACACATAAGGGCTCCACGTTCTCCCTTAAGAAACTCTGTGCACGCTATTCACTCAGATCTTTATACATTTATGTAATTCTAGAAAAGAACCCGGATGCACAGGTAGTTATATGAGTTGAATTTGTGGGGGAGGAGTTTCTTGCCAATGCAAAAGTATTGATCTTGTCTGACTAATTGCTGTTCTAAAGCAATCGAAGTGACACTTGTGGAGCGCTGGGAGGTAGTTTGGCCAAGCCAAAGGAAAAGGAGTGTTGTTCCTTCTTCAAAGTTATTTTTTAATCTCTGCTACAGTAGGGGTTCATTTTTTAGGACGTCAAGACACAACAGAGTAAGGTTTATGATGGAAGCAAGGGACATCATCTCAAAATGTAGTATGAATGAAACCACGAACGTTTTTTTATATCAATTTGCTTATGAATGAAGTCTGCCAACTGTATTCCAGCTTGGGATTAAAGAAAAACAAAAGGAAAAAAAACTTGCCAGGGGGTAACGATGAGCACAACCCAATTTATGTAACATTATGAAGAGGGCACCTTCTTGGTGAGAAAAGTGTGTGAAAAAGGAAGAGTGTGCACGTATGACTGGAAGGGAAAAATTGGAGGAAAGAAAGAAAGAGAGCTAGGACACATGAGAGGGGGAAAGAAAAAATGGGGACAAGAGTAGAGGAGTGTGTATGTATGGATGAATGTGCACGTCGTAGTGAATGTGTGTGCGAGTGTACGTGTGAATAAGCATATGTGTATGAGCATGCATGTGAATGTGTGAGTAAGATCGAGCATGTGTAGGTGTGTATGCATATGAGAATGTGTGTGTGAGGGAGAGCTCATGAAACAGCAAGAGCACGTGAGGGAGAGTGCCTAATCGAGTGGGGTTAATTGGCTGCTAATCTGAATGTGCACTTGAAGTTGTGCATATATGAAGACGTGTTTGGCAAGAGCATATGAATGTATGATTGTGCATCTGAGTCGTATGCGAGAAGGAGTGCTCATTATGAATAGAAAAAGTGTGTGCGTAGAGAGTAAGTGAACAAGAGACAAACAAGTGCAAAGAAGAAAGCTGGATTGGGCATGTGTAAAAGAGCGTGTGAGATAGAAAAGGAGAAAGGGAGGTTACAAGAGGTGAACGTTAGAGTTGGATATCGATTTGTGCATGTATTCCTTGTCTATCCAACCGATACATTGGAGTGAAATTGGGAACTTCGGATGATAAAAGCTGGCCTAAAATCAGGAAGTTTAGGCAAAATATTCTTCTGTGTATGCACGTTCCCTTGGACTAAGAGTGTCAACATTTTGGTGCATCTGCCGGGAAGCATATGAGCTAGTGCATTGACATAGGAAGAACTCCCCGAGAGATAATTGTGGGCTCTAGGTAATCCAAGTAGACCGATTCCGAGGGGTTTGAGCAAAATAAAGGCTTTCACAATCATTTGTTCCGTGGGCTTAAGAGCGTTTCACCATCAAGGCACTTTTTTCCCTCTTTAGGAGGTTTTTTCCCTCAGCTTGTACATACACCTACAACCCTAACAAGTTGCTTATCTTTGTACATTCAGTTGGTAATACATTCAATTTTGTGTGTTGTGCTCCAAGCTTCTTCTTCTTCTTTGTTTTGTTCACGTGCTTCCGTAGACTTCAATCTCCAACAAAGGCTAGGTATTATCTTAAATTAACTTGGTTAAAGGAATTTGAGAAAGCCAAATGACCTAAATAGGCCAAAAGGTTCAAACCTTTTATGGTTTGATAAATCGTGCTAATGAAAGTTTAATGGTCGATCGAAGGAATCTTTAATATATAAGATTAATTGGCATGCATATTAGACAAGTTAGTCCTTGCTGTCATGGATAGGCCACGAAGGAATTCACAGATGGAATTTTGGACCATAGAGAATGATTTGAGAGCAATAAAGAGGACAAAGGATGTGGAAAGATAAAGGATGTAATTCTATGGATTGTAGAAAAAGCTCACGGGTATGGGATAGTGGGAGCTTACTCACTTTGGAATTTTTTTTAATGGCCACAGATGCAATAGACTCAAGATATGATAGAAAACATTGAGATCCTCATTAAAGATAAGACCATTGAGATTGAGATCTTAACTTCATCAAAAGGTATAAAGATATACTACATGAACCAATCAAATAAATCTTGTTGTATTTACAAGATGCTAAATGGAAAAAAGTGACATTTACTTAAAACAAGGCTATCCTTTATCCTATTAAAGAAGATGTGTTCTTTTATACAAAATGCATATTCAACTTTAGATTGTATAGTAGAGGATAAAAACTTTAGGGAGTATTTTTAGTTAAATGCCAAAAGCGAGGAGCTTTTTAGAAGTCAAACCCATCAGAGTATAAAGCCTTGAATGCCAAAATGATCTATAAAAGATAATTCTTTGAATATTTGGGCGATGTAAGCAGGTGATTCAAGAATGCTTAATCAGTTGCTAGAAATGTTTGGGACATGATGCTAAGAAAGAGGTATCTTTTCTTGTCAAGAGCTTGGAACTAAACGCAAAGAAAGCTTGAATCATTTAATCCATCAATAGATAGGGAATCTAGAAAGAAGGTAACCTTGAATAATGAAAAGGAATCTTGATGACTTGCCAAGAAATAAGAAGATAATAGACCTGCTCAAGGTATTGAGCATGTTTAGGCAAGGATTTAAGTAGACCTACTTTTCAAAATTAATATGTTTTTGCTAATTTTATCTAAAAATACAAGTAAAGTACATTTGTATTTGAAAAGGAATTTCTAAGAACATGTTAAGATTCCTCTCCTTTCTATTGAAAGTGCAAGACTAGTCTAGTTTCCATCCCTTTCAATATAGAGGTAGGACCTCTATTGCATACTTCTAGGGTTTTACATTTCTAAGAAGGTACAAGATTTATGAAAAATGTAAGAATTTATGGAGATTGATGTTTAGGAAAGCATCACAGGGAAACAATTAAGCTAAGACCACCAAAGAAATCCACCCATTTCACTAGTCCATAGGTACAAGGCATGCATGTACGTACAATTGGACGAAGGGAAAGTTATTTGGGTAGGGATTATGATTCCTCTCCTTTCATAATGAGAAAGGTGGTACCCTTATTTGTTTACATGAGGCAAATCTAAATAGAGAGATCAACATGCTCATAGTATAATTCATGGTGCATGGGGGAATACCCCACATATGATATCTCTACATATTTTTGAGAAAAAAATGGTTTAAGGGAGGGAGAATGTTGTATAATAATGGTTTTAGAAAGCAAAATATATGGATTCTAAAGGTTAGAATATGATGTATATTAGCCTTGATTTAGCCATTGATTTACCCTTGGAACATGCTTGAACCTTTGGGTTGAACCCTTCATTTTAACCCTTGGGGTATTTATTTATGTGTTCAAAATCAAATGTTTGTGATCCTTATTCTTAATTTATCCTAAGGTTTAGGGACCTTAATCTTGGGAGAAGCTTTTCTAAGTGCCACCTTGGGGTGTACATGAGAGAAGTATCCTCATTGGATTTAAAAGGCATGTGATAGCCTTTTGGAAATTAGAATGCATGTGATGAACCTTGGGAACGTGTACACATGAGGGACACTTGTCTAGGCACTTGGACAAGCCCAAGGACATGTACCCCCTTGGTCTAGAGGTATATATATGGTGGAGTTGGATGGGTGTATATGTGATCTCTCTTAGTTATGTTGGACTTGCAAAATGCTTTAGTCTCTTGCTAAGTTAGAGTTGTTGCTAGGATTTGTAGATATACAACACATCACTCCTATTAAGTGATCCACTTTTTAGTTAAAGTATGGTTGTGGGTTCTAAAGGGGTAGTGTGGGTTGAACATGTAAAAGGTGGCTATAGTTAGATCCTAAAGTCTCCTAGTTAACTCATAAAGGCACTCGAGTCCCAAAACCTATATAATAGGATGGTTGGGTGGAGAATAAGCCATTTCTTGTGGCTTTGTGTTAGTAGCCATCTAGAATCCTAAGCAACATGAACAAGAAAAGTTGAGATCAATACGCACATACCTCTGGCATAGACAAAACCATCAAATGCAATCATCGATGAGCTCGATCCCAAGCAATGATACCAATGAGTTGCATCATAGGCCATCTAAGTTCCCATAACTCAAGCCAACATCAAGTGTAGCATCAACAACCCACAATGTCAATAGAGGATGACTACTGGCGATATGAATACCCCCAACCATGCTCATGACATGCTACTCAAGAAAGATCCACACACACACACATGCATACACTCATGCAAGCCTATCACAAGCATGTAGACATAAGCTCCAAAAACTCACTTATATTCACAAGTACCAATGTGAGGTGCTACACCTCATAAATGTCAATCCGTGGATACATGAGGACCGGTATGAAGACCGTGAGCGAGTGATGGCACAAGTGTGTGAGTGAAAGCATACAAGCATGCACACACATACACACACACGCGCACAAGGTAAGAGCAAAGAGTGGAACAATGGAAGGACTTCGATTACAAAAGAAATCTCTTACAAAGCTCAAATCTACAACAAGCTAACCCCAAAAATGAGCTCTCCAGCCCTTTTTATAGTTTTTTGAGTAGTTTTGGCCCTATCTAGACCTAGTGTCCGGTCTAGTTAAAAATTGGGTTCTAGGGCTTATTTGGGGGCTCAAACGGAGTCTAAAAAATATGAAAACTGGTAGGATGGTACTTCTAATACTCCTCAAGCTCAAGGACTCCTTGGCTTGAACAAAATGGAGTTACAAAAATGGAAAATGGTATTTACAATGGTTTTTAGTGATAAAATTCACTATTTTTATAGGGGTTTTCTTCTAAACATTTGACATGTGCTTCTTGGAGCTCCCTACATGCTCATTCTTCTTGTGTGTCCACTTCATTGATGTGCTTCCATGCTTGTGTGTGACCTTGACTTTCAACACTCCCCCCCTCTAGAGTCTGTCGTCCCTAACAGACCCTTGTTGTAGTGGTTGTTCCATGTAGTGCTTGGAGAGATAGTGTCCATCATGTATCCACAAGAGTGGTCCGTCTTCCAATTGTAGCTTGGGCAGTTGTCTGGTTCTTCATTTTGTCAGTGCTACCTTTGTATGTACTTCTTCCTTGCATTCCAGCTTGATGGTGTCTTTGTGAGCTTTCAAAAATTGTGAGCTACTCAAAGAGGTTGTTAATGTTGGTTATGAGTAACTCTCATGGTGGATTGCTTCCTTGTTCTTGTTGTTGTCACCGTGATGTCCTCTGGTTCTTCCAAAGATGGCTTTCCTCGTTCTCATGCCAAGTACTTGTAACCCATAATGGATGATGGGTAAGTGCATTAGTGCATGGGTTTAACTTTATCTTTGATATGTGCATCGAAGTATGCCTTTTGCCTTTTCTTTGCAGCATAGATGCCTGCAACCACTCGTAGCCTTGTCTCACCTAAACATTCTAAATCAAAGATCCTAGAGGATAACTCGTGTCCATTCCAGTCATGCTCTTGTGCTAGTTTAAAAGTGGAGATCAGGAAGTTCAAAGGTAGCACAACATTCTATCTGAAGACCATCTAAAATGGGGTGGCATTGAGTACCATTTTATAGGCAACTCGATAAGCCCAAACTGCATGATGAAGTTGTTTGTCCCAATCAGAGCATTTATTATTTACCAATTTTGTCAATACATTACATAGGATCTTGTTTCTGCTCTCAGCTCGTCTGTGAGCTTGTGGATGATAGGGGGCATACTTCTTATGTATCACCATGAATTCTTGAAGGAGATTTTCAATGACTTCGTTCAAGAAGTGTGTACCTCTATCACTAACTAACTCTATTGGTAATCCGTATCTAGTGAACACGTTCTTGAATGAAAACTTCGTTGTAGTTTGAGCATTGTTCTTTGTTGTAGCTTTGACTTCTACCCACTTGGTGAGGTAAGCGATGGCTACAATAATGTAGTCGACATGGGAGTTTCTTGCTGGGGGGTTAATGGGACCTACAAAGTCTATGCCCCACTTCGAGAATGCACGTCCTCCCATCATTGGCCTCAAAGGCATCTCATCTTTTCTAATTGGGTACTCGGCACATTGGCATGTGTCACATTTCTTCACATAGGTATGTATATCCATATGAAGAGTGGGCCACCAAAGTCCTGAGAATAGAATAGTCTAATTACTCGATCAAGACCAAAATGTCCGGCTGCAACACTGCTATGGGCAGTTTCTAAGATTTTCAAATAGTCTGATTCGTGAACGCACAATCTTAAGTAACCATCTTTGCCTCTTCGGTATAGGTTGTCGCCTATTAAGGTATAGTCTAGAGCCTCTTGTTCCATGCTTCGTTTTCTTGCTAGACTTGCCTCACTGAGCAGAGTTCCTGATCTCATAAATTCTACCAATGGAGCACTCCAATCTGGAACTAATGACACGTGATAAAGGGTGGCATGCTCCACTGGGGGCTTTTCCTGGCACCTTGGACAATTCTTAATTCACTCATGTATTTCTTTATCCATACTAGGCCAATACACTCCTAAACGTTTTAGATTCTGCAATGTTCGTAGTTTAGAATAGTGATTCCCTAGAAATCCTTCATGGGCTTGTTGCCACCAACTACTATGTTCATCGTCTTCGACACAACAAGCTAATACACCCTCCATATCTTCTTTGTACATACTTCCTGCCAATATTTGATAGTTTTGTGATCGTACAATGTCATCCTTGTTCGTCTTCATAATCTTATTTGCAAGTCCAAAGGTTAGGACTGGTACCAACTTATTTTCCCATTTAGGAACAACTTCTAGATTGAACAGATAAGCATCGGGAAATTCATCAGACACTCCCTACGGGGGCTCTCCTGAAGTGATGTGTGAAAGGTGATCTGATCTGAGGTGAGTCTTACCTTGCCAAACAACAACTTTAAAGTCATATTCCATTAGTAAGAGGAACCATCTTACTAAGCATCCTCTATTGCAAGGTTTATTGACCAAGTATAATAAAGCTTGATGATCAGTGAAAAACTTGAACTTGTTGGCCAATAAGTAGTGTCTGAACTTCTTTACGACATATACCATGCCTAAGCCTTCTCCCTCAGTTGTTGTATAGTTTCATTCTGTTGCATTTAGTTGTCTGCTCGCATATGCTATAGGCAAATCTAGATTGCCTTCACTTGTGGGTTGTGCTAGCACACATCCTATTGCATGATTGGATGCATCTACATGGACATGGAATGGTTTAGTCCAATCAGGGGTGGTCAATATTGGTGTTGTGCACAAACGTCTCTTCAGCTCATTGAAGGAATTCTTGCATTCGTCGTTCCACTCAAAATTTGTCAACAAGGCATAAAGAGGCTTAGCTATAATTGCATACATGTGAATAAACCTTCGGTAATATCCACAATGGCCCATAAAGGCTTGTACCTCTTTCACATTCCTTGGCCGCGGCAACTCTGCTATGGCTTTTACTTTGTCCTCATCTGTTGATATTCCATTCTTAGAAACAATATGACCTAAGATTTTACCTTGACGTACCATGAACACACACTTTTCTGGGTTCAGACACACTCAATATTCTCTACACTTGTTGAAGATTTGTCTGAGCTCAGGGATGTGGTATTTTCTTTGTTGGGAATGAGCGCATAAATCATCCACATATACTTCTAAGCTCTTTTGCAAGAACTCTTTAAAGACATGACACATGAGCCTTTGGAATGTCGCAGGTGCATTGGTGAGCCCAAATGGCATCACACAAAATGCAAAGACTCCCCACTTTGTGGCAAAGGCCATTTTATGTTGATCTTCTGGGGCAATGGCTACTTGGTTATAACCTTAAAATCCATCAAGGAAGCTATAAACTTCCTTGCCTGCAACACGCTCCAATAAATGATCAGTGATTGGAAGCGGAAAACTATCTCTAACTGTGGTGCATTAACTTTTTTAAGGTTAATACACACACATAAATTCTCGTTCTTCTTGGGCACCACTACAATGGGGGACACCCATTTAGTATGCTCGAACTCATAGATGAATCCAGCTTCAATTAGCCTGTCAATTTCTTCTTTTATTTTAGCTGCATAAGTGTCATTATATGTGTAGGGCTTTTGTTTGGTGGGTTTGGCATCAGTAGTCATGGGGATAGTATGAGAGAAAATTTTTGGATCTACTCCCTTGAAGTCTCTATAGTGTCACACAAACACATCCCTATATTCCCTTAACAAAGCTACCAACTCTGCTTCCTCTTCTTTACTTAGGTCATCTCCTATGTACGTACATCTCTCTTCGTTCTCTTTGATGGTGACTACAACTTTTTTGGTCTTTTCTTTATTATC
Source organism: Ceratopteris richardii (assembly GCA_020310875.1). Taxonomy (NCBI): domain Eukaryota; kingdom Viridiplantae; phylum Streptophyta; class Polypodiopsida; order Polypodiales; family Pteridaceae; genus Ceratopteris; species Ceratopteris richardii. Next base: position 5,681,562 of record CM035438.1, read on the forward strand.
ATATGCTTCTCCTGTAATGGCCTCTCTCTTAGGCATTCGTACCAAAATTTTCTGGTCCTCCACTTCATATTTCTTGAAATTTTCTGGTACTTCAAACAATGGTTCCTCCTCTTCCTGTTTAACCATCGTTCTCTTCTTCTTCTATGAAGTCACTAGGGTCACATTCTTCTAGCAAGGGCTAACACATGAACACTGAAATATCATAACCCTCCTCATCACAATGAGGTGTCCACTGTTCTTCATTGACAACAATGTCCATGATGGCTAAGATTTTTGCCCAACCATGAGGCTCAAATTCCTCATTTGGAAAGACCATCGGTGTATAGGCTGGGTCTGTAACTGGTCTATCTCCTGGGGAAGTTCCTTTTTCTCTTGCTTTTAAGCGTTTTTCCTCTTCCTTTGCGACCTTACACATCCACAAATGAGTATCTTCATGCATCCAAGATGTATTAGATGAACTTTTAGAATGCATAGAGATTGAATCTTCTTGCTCCTTGTGGATAGAATTCCACTGTAGGGGTGGTACATCTCTGAAGGTGTAATCCTTCAGATTGACCTTGGTTGTGACCCCTAAGCACTGCAAGTACAAGGATTTGGTTCCCCAATCCTGTACAACTTGCAGTTGTCATAGGAAGGGTCTTCCTAGGATCATCTCGTAGGTATTAGTTTTACGAAAGTCACATATAGCAGAGGTGTGCTCAAACTCTACACCACAAGTGGTTAGGGTTATCCCTTCTCGCAATCCTAGAGGTCTTTCCACATGGCTATCCGCCATCTGAAGCTTCATTTTAGTTGGTCTTAATGCGGGTTTACCCCATTGCTTCCACAAGGAGGTGGTTGCAATAGCAACACCAGCACTTGAATCTACAATTGCTTTGGTTGTGTAACCTTGGTAGGTGATCAGAAGATAAGTATTACCTTCCTCACCTTCGTTCATGTCCCCTATTTTGTCTACAGGTATCTCCGGTATTTTCTGTTTAGAGCTTGCTTTTGGCATTTTGGAATCGAGTTTTGGAACTTGATTTGTCACATGTTTCCATAACTCAGGTTTTACTTTGGGCAGCTCTTCTAAAGTGAGAGGACACTGAACCTTGGTGTTCTTCATGACTTTAGTGTTTCTTGGAACCATCGAGTCTTCGTTTCTGATCAATATTGTGGGAGCTCTGATCTAGAGAGATTCAGATTCCCATGGGCCTGTGAATTGTGGCAATTCTTGTAAACAATTGGATTTAAGTCCTGAACTTTCTTCCTCTTGTTGCTCTACTTGATCTCCATAAATAGATGGAATGTCTTGTGGGAATTGATCATGAAGGTCATCAATCTCAAGAATAGGAGGGGGAACATCCTTCTCCTTGCCCCATTTCTCTTCTTGTATCTCCCACAAGAACTTTTGAGTGTGCTTCTAAATGGAAAGAGGTTCTCCATCATCTATGGAGTTAGGAACATAGACTTTCTTTGGTGATGAGCTTTCTCTTTCGATAGGTGGTTGAGCCTGTGGAGGTAAAGAAACTTGTGGTTTATTTACCAAGTGCCCTAATCTATCTAGTAAGCCCTAGAAGTGCAAACCTGGTGTAATAGCGTTTGTGTTATTGAACGATTGATTGGCCTCGAACATAGCTTGAGCTAGTTCCACCATTTTTACGCACATTTTTGTTCGTTCAATTTCTAAATCTACTCTAGGGTAGCTCTTGTCTAGGTTTGTAGGTGTTGGCCCTTCTTGAAGTTGAGCCTGATATGCCTTGAACATCATGTCCAAGTGTTCTGGGGTTGGATCTGCAAGAACAGACCCTGGTTGTGGTTTATTTACAGTGGTTGGTGGGTGGGGATGAGGTTGGGGGTGAGGTGAGGAATGAAGAGGTGTGGATGGAGTTTCAACATGCGAGAGATTTTGAGAGGCAATATCTTTTATTTTTGTTTTTGCATCTTTGAGGCTTTCTTCTAGTTCAGATAACTTTTTGGTCCACTTACGATTGGCCTTCTCCCTAGTATCCTTCCATGTTCTTGTTTTTCTCTTACTAGGCTCTTTTGACTCACTTGGCTCTGATTGCTCAGCTAGTTTAGCTTTTTGTAAGGCTTGTGCCCTAGTAACTGCATGTATAGGTGCCACATTATCGCTACTGAAACTTGAATCCCCTACTAAGCCTACTACATTAACGGGTGTAACCTTTGGTGCACTAGAGTGATGTCCGGGACAATCTCTCAAGAGTTGTTCTTTGCCACACTCAAGACAAACGACTTGTATTGTGATGTTCTGCCCTTGTATCGGAGCTAGTGGGTGGGGTGGTTGTTGTCCTGGTATAGGTTGAGGTTGGCTATATCCTCCATGTTCATACGGTCTAGTTGCTCCTTGTGGTCCTGGACATGGGTTATACCTTGGAACTTCTCTGCCTTGTTCTCTAGGAGGGTACCCATATGGTCTACATTGGGGTGGTACAAATGGTCGTGGCTGTCTATTCATTGGATAGTCTTCGGTGTTGTAGTTGATGTACTTTTGCTCATTGTAAGAGTACATGTTAGGCTCCTGAGTTGGTTGCCTATCATAAGGGTAAGGTTGTGATAACCCTAATCCTTCTCTCGTGCAGACATGAGATGGATGATCTCCACCACAAAGTGTGCAACTAGTTAACATTGGTGCTCTCAAGGAGGAGTTCTAGTAGTTCCTTTGTCCTTGTACTCCTAATTTCTTGGCCACTAACGCTGCCACTTCCTCCACATAACTCGAACTAGAAGTCTCATTGCTCTGTGTATCCTCTGTTTGGGTAGGATCTTGTGTAATTTTGAGATCCTCAGCTAAGTTGTCTTCCAAATCTATGCACTCTTGAAGACACTCACTCAGAGTTTGCAATCGTTTTACGTATACTAAGATTCTCAATGTTCCATTCGTTACACCTTCTAAAAATAGGGATATCATTTTCTACTGAGAAGGTCTCTCTATCAAAGGGCATCGGGCTATGTATTGATTAAATCTTCATGCTGCATTTTTTATTGTCTCATTAGGAGCCTGTTTGAAACTATGTAATAAGGATGATGAATTGTGTTTGATCCCTCGCTTAATGAATTCCCAAATAAATTCTTGGAAGAATTGTTCGATATTGCCAAAGGAATTTGGATCCAAGGATTGAAACCAAGTTAAGACTATCCCCATGAGGGTTAGCCCAAAGGACTCATATTGCATGAAAAAGTCCTCCACTTGCTCCGCACGCAATACCTGCGTGAATTATGCAATGTTGTCATAAGACTCTCCTGTGCCATCCTAACAATTTCGCATACATTTGGCTAATTGGATTGGTCTCAGTCTTCTGTCAGGCTCTGGGGATCGAATTATGATGGGAATAGTGGGTTTTACTGGGTGTATTCCAGCTCCTACACCTTAGGGTGGTTCTGCCCTAAGGGTGCTTCTATTCATATTTCCTATTGCCTGGCTAGTATGGAGGTGGGGATTAATTCCTTGCATGGTGAATTGCTCCTTTGGTCTGTTGGGCATACTACCTTGGCTTGTTTGTCCTGACATCACACCTTCCATTCTTTGATGGGTCTGGAATGGGTTTTGTAAGGTAGTTGCTTGATCTCGAGGAGGGAATATAGGCAAATCCATGTACTTTAATCTAGAGCCCTCCACTTCATCTATAGGCCAATATCTCCTTTGATTTTGATCTAAGGATGTAACTCTAGATGGATTTTCCGGATCCCTTAACTCATATATAGTTGTTGGGCTAATGCCTCCTCCTTGTGTCAGTGAATCAGCTTAGAGGAGTAGGTCAGATCCATGCACCAAGTATACATCCATCAGATAGTCATCTTGGAGTAACCTGTCCGCATGCAATACTTGAGTCATTACTGACTTTCCCCTAGGGGTAGTCACTGTATCTCCACTGTTGGTTCTCCCAAAAGTTCGTTGTCCCTCTAACTCTCCTCTTTCATTAATTTGATCAGGGTTTTCGGTTACTACATATAATTGGCCCATCTTGTCCATGTAAACTCCTCCTTCATACTTGACAGCTGGTCTTGGAACTATTTCAGACTCTGTAGTTCTTATCATTCTTGCTACTGACCTGTGTATACCATTGAGGTAGATGGGTATTCATTGCAAGAAGACCGTGAGTGAGTGATGGCACAAGTGTGTGAGTGAAAGCATACAAGCATGCACACACATACACACACACACGCACAAGGTAAGAGCAAAGAGTGGAACAATGGAAGGACTTCGATTACAAAAGAACTCTCTTACAAAGCTCAAATCTACAACAAGCTAACCCCAAAAATGAGCTCTCCATCCCTTTTTATAGTTTTTTGAGTAGTTTTGGCCCTGTCTAGACCTAGTGTCCGGTCTAGTTAAAAATTAGGTTCTAGGGCTTATTTGGGGGCTCAAACGGAGTCTAAAAATTATGAAAACTGGTAGGATGATACTTCTAATACTCCTCAAGCTCAAGGACTCCTTGGCTTGAATGAAATGGAGTTGCAAAAATGGAAAATGGTATTTACAATGGTTTTTAGTGATAAAATTCACTATTTTTATAGGGGTTTTCTTCTAAACATTTGACATGTGCTTCTTGGAGCTCCCTACGTGCTCATTCTTCTTGTGTGCCCACTTCATTGATGAGCTTCCATGCTTGTGTGTGACCTTGACTATCAACATGATGACTACTTGCGATATGAATACCTCCAACCATGCTCATGACATGCTACTCAAGAAAGATACACACACACATGCATACACTCATGCAAGCCTATCACAAGCATATAGACATAAGCTCCAAGAAACTCATTTATATTCACAAGAATAAGAAGAATATATAATATAACCCTCATAAATGAGAGCCCATTGTCTTTTATATAGATTTTTAAAGTTTGGGCCCCATTCATACTCTTATGTCCATTTAATTTAAAAATAGCCTTAAAATTTCATTTGACCTTTGATCTTAGATGTGAAAAATACTAAAAGAATTGTTACACTTATGTGTTCCTCGAGTAGCTTTGATGTGAACCTTTTCCCTATACATGGGCACTTTTTACTCTAGTGTTCGCTAGAGGTTTTTTCCCCATGTTACCACATACTTGATACTCCCATATGTGGTGGTACTTTGTACTTAGGGATATTATTCAGCTCTTACTACAGTTCAGTTCATCGTCAATAGAGAGAGTTATTCCAACCATCATCTTCTCCGTGAGTCTTGTTGGGTTTGTGCTCCTTGTGTGTGCTTCTCGTCTGTCTCTTGCACTTTTACACACACCCAATAGTGGTATCAAAGCAGGTTTGTCTCCTTCTCAAGTTTCGATCTTTTGCATCACAGCACGTGCGCACTTTTAACAGTGCAAATCGACTTCGGAGCATAGAACAACAAATTTCAGCAAACAAGAAACATTTCCAGCAGGTGCCCTGCAATTTTACCACCATTTTTAAGCCATTCGTGTAGTCAAAATCGCCATCAGAGCGACGGTTTGTGAGCTGAAATTTCAGCACTCATTTCAGCTTTCGTCGAAGTGAAGATTTTGTCACATTCTTGTTCTTTTGTGAAATGGTGGGCAACAATGACTTGTTTGGCATGCTTCAAGCTAAAGATAATCTTGATGGGACCAACTATCCGATGTGGTCTTACCTAATGAAGCATGTTCTTGTTGCTAAACAACTTTGGAACATAGTGGCAGATGTAGATCGAAGACCCGCAGGTTCTTCTACTTCAGAGTCTACTGTCAGAGATGGAGCTTCTTCTTCAAGTATAGTGGTTTCTCCTTCTCAACCTACACAAGAGCAGCTTATATGGGATGGAAAAGATGCTCAATCTCATGCTTTGATTGCGCTTTCTGTGAAGCATCATATAATTCCACACATTCGGTCATGTTCTACATCACGAAAAACATGGGACACTCTTGCTTCTTTGTATGTCGTGCGTAATGAAGCACGTGTTGCATACTTGAGGAAACAACTTGAGGATGTATGTATGGCTGAAAATGAGTCGGTGGATGTGTATGTGACACACATCAAGGACTTGAAAGAGCAATTGGCAAACATAGATGAGATCATTCCGGATGCATCACTCATTTCTACATTGTTGAAAGGATTACCAAAATCTTTTCAAAGCTTTGCTACTACACTCCATTTGGTTGCAAAAAGGAAATCCTAATATGTATGCATTTGATGAGGTTGTGTCTCTTCTTTTGCAAGAAGAGCAATCTAGAGTGAATAGGAGTGGTTTGATTGAGGGAACACAAGCACTTGCTATCTCACAAAAGGGGAAAAGCAAGTATAGGTTCAACTTTGGGTTCATCAAAACCAAAGCCTCAACCTTCCTCTTCCACTCATTCCTCTAATGATGGTGATTTTCAAAAGAAGAGGAGATGCAAATATTGCTGGAAGCCTAGTCATACTATTGATGAGTGTAGAAGGCTTGCTAAACACAATGAAAAAAAGAAGGAATCCGGCATGTCTATTGCTGAAAATTCAGCAAATGTAAAGAATGATGAAGCTAACATGGCTCAAGATTTTTGGGCATGTGTTGTTACATGTCATTATGATCTTCTTTGCATTCTAAATGTATGGTTGTGAGTGAGGTTGTTTCGGATTGGTTCTTTGATAGTGGTGCTTCAAAGCACATAACATCATGGAAAATATTTTTTGCCTCTTTGAAAGATGCCCCCAAAGGATGACATGTGGTGTGTGCAAACAATGCCTTTTATCCTATCATTGGAGTAGGATAAATTGAGCTTACGGCTGCAAATGGAGGTTTGATTCTCTTGAAAATTGCATTGTATGTGCCCGGTATCAAGAAGAACTTAATTTTAGTTCCGTTGATTGCCAAAGTTGGACTTCATGTACACTTTGTTGATGATAAGTGTATGGCTCATGATTTCAGCAATGGCGATGTTATCGTGATGTCCGATACATTATGTAATGGCTTGTATCGCATGGATACATACAAGAGGGCTGCCTTGAATGCCTTAGTTGCTCATACTTCTTCCATGGTTGAAATGGAGCTTTGGCATGCTCGTTTTGGTCACTTGAACTTTAATAGTTTGCTTTACTTGCAAAAGAAGGACATGGTTATTGGTTTGCCTACACTTGAGTCCATTGAAAAGCATGCATGTGAAGGTTTCATTCTTGGAAAAATGCATCGTGCTTCTTTTCCAAAAGATAGTCATAAACACACTACATGAAAATTGAAACTTGTTCATAATGATGTATGTGGTCCCGTCAAGACTCCATCTTTTGGGAAGCATGTATATTTTGTTACCTTCATTGATGATGCTACTCGCCATACATGGCTGTATCCTATGAAAGCAAAGAATGAGGTATTTTCTTGCTTGAAAGCATTTTTAGCTATGGTTGAAAATTTTTCTTCACAAAAGCTTTTGACTCGACGCACGGATCGTGGTGGTGAATACATGTCACATGACTTTAATGCTTTTCTTCATGAAAGAGGTATTTCACACCAATGTACGGTGCCATATACACAGCAAAATGTTGTTGTCGAGCATAAAAATAGAACTCTACTTGAAATGGCACGATGTATGGTTAAAGAAAAGCATCTTCCTGATAAGTTTTGGATGGAAGCGGTCATGTGTGCAAACTATGTGTTGAATCCCTGCCTTACAAAAGCATTGAGAGTCATCACTTCTCGGGATATCATTTGTACATCCATTGACGAACACAATTATTGTGAGTCGAGATGTGGTATTTGCTGAAAATTCAGTTTTCCCTCTACTTGAATGCAAAAAACAGCCAACAGTTAGCTCACAAGATGTGTTCGATACACTCATGCCTTTGTTCCAAAATGGTGCGCTTGACTATGGCCATGTAGACGAGCCAACTGAGGCTCAAAGGGCTGAAAAACTCTAGCAAAATAGTGCTGAAAATGCAGAGAATTTCCAACCAAACATTGCTGAAATTTTTCAGCCAAAATTTTTCAAAACTTCTGGAAATTTCCAGCCACATATGGCTGAACATTTGCGTCAAAATATGGTTGAAAATGAGCATGAAATTTAGCCCATGCATGATGTACATATTGAAGATGTTTTACATAATGAACGCATGTCTATCAAGAGTGCACAAACTATGCCAAAGTGGCTGAAATAAACTTTGCAGGACAACAAATTGAGTGCACCTTTACTTGGTAGAACAAAATCAAGCTCTCACCATGCATCAAGTAATTTTGTGGATTATTCTCTTATTGCTACATCATGTAATGAAGAGCCACTTTCTTTTGAAGATGCATGTGATGATAAACAATGGATGAGTGCTATACAATTAGAAATGGATTCCATACATAGGAATGGTACTTGGGAGTTATGTGAATTGCCAAAAGGAAAGAATGCCATTGGTACAAAGTGGGTTTATAAGATTAAGAGAAAATTTGATGATAACATTTAATGCTACAAAGTTAGATTGGTTGCCAAAGGATATGCGCAACAATATGGCATTGACTATGAGGAAACTTTTGCACCTACTTCACGCATGAGTGCCATTCGTACCGTGGTTGCATTGGCTGCCCATCAAGGTTGGAAAGTGCATCAGCTGGACATATAAACAAACTTCTTGAATAGTGATTTGCAAGAAGAGGTTTATGTGAAGCAACCTCCTAGATTTGCTATGAAAGGGAAAGAGCATATGGTTTGTCGCTTGCATAAAGCCTTGTATGGTCTCAAGCAAGTTCCACGTGCATGGTATGACAAAATCCATAAGCACTTGATTGCTCTTGGCTTCACATGTAGTTCGATTGAAAGCACACTCTATGTATCAAAAATGGGGCTGATCTTATAGTGCTTGCTCTTTATGTTGATGACATACTCTTGAGTGGGTCATGTGATGCAAAAGTTCACATTCTTATGGCTGATTTGCAGCATACTTTTGATGTCACTTATCTTGGTCTTTTGAGCTATTATCTTGGCATCTAGTTTGTATCCGTTGAGGGGGGAATTGTTATGCATCAAGCAAAGTATGCTGAAAAATTACTTCAGCATTTTGACTTTGAGGATTGCAAGCCAGTTTCCACACCAGTTGAGACAGGATTTAGATTCTCAGTTGAGGATTCGAGTGATGTATTTGACACTTCTCTTTATCAGCAAGCCGTGGGATGTCTTATATATGCATGCAACACAAGGCCAGATATACAGTATGCAGTTTCTCAATTGAGTCGATTCATGCATAGCTCTGGCATTAAGCATTGGAAAGTGGTGAAACGTGTGTTCAGATATCTCCGAGGCACTTTGAGCTTAGGTCTCTTTTATGGCAAAGATATTCAGCCATGCTTGCATGCTTTTACAGAAAGTGATTGGGTTGGTTGTTATGATACTTGTGTGTCCACTAGTGGTAATTGCTTTTTCCTTGGAGACTCATGCATATCTTGGTTGAGTAAGAAGCAACCTACAATGGTGACATCGAGTTGTGAAGCTGAGTACAGGGCAGTTTTCACAGCTACAGTGGAGTGTATATGGCTGAGATGCCTATTGATGGATCTTTGCATGGAGATTGATATTGCTACGCATATTCTCACTGATAGTTAGAGTGTGTTGGCTGTTGCACGCGTCTTCATGCAGGAGATATTGATTTGGTATATGTGCCTACACAAGATAATGTGGCAGACATATTCACCAACGCTCTTCCACGGGAAAAGTTTGAAGCTTTTCGCAAAGCTTTAGGCTTATTACCTTGTGGGGGCTGATCTGTTACTCCCTATATGTGTTCACATCATTCGCTCCAGAGGGGTTTGTTACACTTATGCGTTCCTCGAGTAGCTTTGATGTGAACCTTTCCCCTATACATGGGCACTTTTTACTCTAGTGCTGGCTAGATGTTTTTTCCCCATGTTACCACATACTTGATACTCTCATATGTGGTGGTATTTTGTACTTAGGGATATTATTCAACTCTTACTTCAATTCAATTCATCGTCAATAGAGAGAGCTATTCCAACCATCATCTTCTCTGTGTGTCTTACTGCGTTTGTGCTCCTTGTGTGTACTTCTCGTGTGTCTCTCGCACTTCTACACACACCCATCAAGAATTTAGTGGGTTAGATTATCACTCTAGAAGATCACTGGCTCTTTGACCTTTATAAAGGCGAAATATTTTTACAATAATTGGCGTTACATGGTTTTCAAGCATAAGTTGGAACTTTTGAGCCTCTATTGACTTCTTCATTATCCTTGTGGTCTTTAATGTTTTTCTCATGCTTCCTTTGCACAATCCCTTCCAAATCCTTATCATTCTCTTCATTTATATCCACTTATGTGAGTTTCTTCTACAACAATGCCCTTATGAAACACTTGAAAAATTCATAAAATTCCTCCCAAAAGGCCCTTATTCTTCTCTAATTATACCTCCAAAATTAACTCAATTGCAATAGAAATGTATACTTATGATTGAGTGCCTTTTGATTTGAATCGGATGATGACCTTATGGATAGAAGTGCATAAGTTTTGCACACATCCCATATGTGACTATTTCAACATCAATTGAAAGAGGTGCACATTTGAGAATTTAGAATCGATTTCAAACTATATATAACGGCTTGTGAACAAACAAGCGAAGCAAATGGGTTGCTCCTTTTGCAAAAACACGGGCTTGGGTGGGTGTTGGCTTGTCGTGCATGCACATTTTTCAAGTATTAGTGCCAATCTTCATTATTGAATCTTTCTTTGATACCACTTTGATCTCCTTAATGTGTTCTCCTTTTATTTATGTTAAAACCTTCATGAAGGAGATGGCACACACCATGCTTCACAACAAAGCATTACCTTCCAAATTTTGGGCCGAAGGTGTACACACTGTTGTACACATCATCAACAAAGACTTTACAAGTGCACTACATAATAAGACGCTATTCGAAGCTCACTTTGGAAGAAAGCCCGATGTTAACTACTTAAGAGTTTTTGGAAGTGAAGCATTTGTATATGTGCCCAAGGAAGTTCTGAACAAGTTATCACCTAAATCAAAGAAGCATCTATACATTGGATATAGTGAACAATCTAAGGCATATTGAGTGTACGATATAGAAAACCACTCCATCATTATTTCAAACAATATATTATTTGATGAATCCTCAAAATACTCAACTAAAGATCCAAACTCAATTTACAATCCACCCATCTACACTTCAAAGGGGAACACAATTATTTCCAAGCATTGTTCAAAAGAAAGTAATTCCCAACAACCTAGAAGATCTTAAAGGCTGATTGAGAAGCAACAATGAGAACATAGTCACTATGTGAATTATGCTCTCATTCATGAGATCCAACAAATTCTATAGCCCTCTAACTTCAAAGAAGCTCAATGCCAACCATAATGGCAAGAAGCTATGTAGATTGAGATGGCTAGAATTCAAAAGAACAATACTTCAACATTTGTACCAAAGCCTTCTAATCATCAAGTCATAGGAGTTAAGTGGCTGTATAAAGTGAAGTACAAGTTAGATGGAACTTTGGACAAGTACAAAGCATGAATCGTAGAAAAGGGATAAAAATAAAGCATGTCATTGAATATGAAGACACCTTTTCCCCAATTGTAGGGTTCACAATTATTAGAGTCATTCTTGCATTAAGTGCTCACTTCAAATGGCCCATCTACCAACTTGATGTAAAAAGTGCTTTCTTCAATGGTGATCTTCAAGAAGAACTATATGTGGAACAACATGAATGTTTCCAAATCAAAGGAAAGGAAGATCATGTCTACAAACTTCTCAAAGCACTTTATGGACTTACACGAGCTCCACAGGGTTTGGTGTGAGAAAATATACAAATTACTTGAAGACAAACGATTCCATTGAATCACAATAGATAGTAACTTCTCAATCTGTCATAAAGAATCCCTAGTTGCAATGTAGATGACTTGATTTTGATAGGCTCAAATGATGAACACATCTAGTTCATCATCAAGAAGCTTCACCTTGAGTAGTCAATGATAGATCTTTGCTTGCTTCTCTACTTCTTAGACATGGAGGTTTGTCAAATGAAAGAAGGCATATTCCTATCTTAGAAGTACTTCTCTGATCTAATTTCTAGGTATAACATGGATCAATGTCATTTAGTATCTACACCACTTGATCCCAACATCAAGGTCACACTGAGGACACATCACCACTTATGGATGTGCATGCTTATCGACAGATAGTTGGCTCTTTACTTTACACTTTTCCAATTCAATGTTAACTTGCCTTGCAGATTCATGTTCAACATTTTTGTATTGTAGGAGTAACTATAATTGAACTTTTCTTATATACCATAATTGCATTAGCAATGCCTTACCTAATTGAACTTCTTATTTGTATATATTTATGCTCAACCTTGCTACATTGGAGGAGCAATGCCTTTTCTAATTGAACTTTTTTTTTTTGTATATTCATGCTCAACCTTGCTACATTGGAAGAGCAACGCCTTGTGAGATTTCATCGCAAACCTCACCCTCTTTTAAAGGACCTTGCAAGGTTACAGAAAAAACACAATTCTAAACTTCTCCAATATCATAAACTAATAAGTGCTACCGATTTATAAGGTTAATATTCTAATATACAAAGAGATGCGGGAAGACATTGGTCTTCTTCTCTTGGCTAAAAATTGCCAAATTTTGGAATGTTGCTCAAAGAGCCTTTAGGTTATATCATCCAATCAACTCAAATCAAGTGCTTCTTGGGGAGGTGACATGTTGCTCCATTGCCTTTTGGAATGTGATTAAAAGCAAGGTCCTATGGAAAATCTTGGAAGAAAGATGTGCAATTGATTATGATGATTCTTCCAAAGAATGGTTGCTAGAGAAGTCTCTTGGATACCAAGATAGAAGAATTAAAAACGATAAGGGTGATCCCCCATGTAGACTTAGGAAGATGTTCACTACAACAAGCTTAAAAATAGACAGAAACGTCATGAAGAGAATGAAAAGCTCTTGAGCCTTCTTTGTATCTCTCATGAACACTTTTGTATTTGTCTTGTTCATAATTTTGAAGCTTCTTTGTTGGAAAAAAAAAGGAAGGCTTAAATCTTGTGCACAAAGGTTAAGGAATCCTCTCTCCCGGGTTAGGCTACCATTCCCATACTTTGGAGACTTTTTTTGACCCAAATTATTAAGGGTACTGAGTGAGTGTGACTTCCGTTTACGACGAAAATAGCTTTCCGAAAAGAAAAAAGCAGACAAAACCAAACGAACGAAAGAAAAGAAAAGCTCTCTAGAGGATTTGGTTGTTTTCATAATTGGAGGTTCTTCGACAATCGTGGGCGCCCACGCATCGCGTTTATAGCCCAAACGCTATTACTGCTGCAGGTTTTGCCTGATCGGTTCTCCTGGCAGCACAGAAGCTCCGCTGTTCCTATTGTTGCTTGTGAACCTACGATCCCACTTCATTCGTACGAGTCTTCGTGTAATCTCTCAATCGTATCGATCGTTCGGGCCGTTGATTGTTACCACACAGTCGTCAGGTTCGATCTGCTACTACTTATCCGTCATAACTTATATGCTGTCTCTCTAGTCTACAAATGCATGCAGTTATCTCGTATAGAGGAAGGAAATTCTCAGGATTATCTCTCTCACTTCTGAAAGTTACGTGAGAAAACGAACTGGTAACTGGCAACATAGCGAAGTCGGCAGGGGTCAGGAACAAAAGTGCTTCTTGACGGGTGTATGGCACCTGGAACAGTTGTGTACCATTTGGGAGTTTATAGTTTATTCATTGTTTTCGATTGATTAATGGCTTTGGAGTAGTACGGGTCGCAGATTAAGGCCTTTCGGTAGCTCTCTGTTCTTACAACTTATCTGTTCTAGTGAAGTAGATTAAGATCAAACAGAGGGTGGAGGAGCTACATGTTGATGTTTAGGAAGACGACTTTGGTTATCTGATGAAGCCTGATATTTCTAATCACCCTTTACAATTACCCGAACTATGTCTAGTAATAACGTTTCCAATGTTAATGCCCAAGGGTTATGTTTTACTTTTTTTTTTGTGCTTCCGATTATGCACTTGGACAAGCACCTTCATAGCAAATAGCTGGCTTGAAAGCGCATTTTTTACAAGTGTTGTTAGGCTTGTGACTAAAAAAGCATTTTTGTTTGATCATGCTACACTAATGCAAACATAATTTTTAAGTATAGTTACAACAATATTGCATATAATCTATTGTGCACATGGTGGCTGCGATAGATTACCTTGTACATTGCCGATATTTTGTTTGGCTTTCCTTTGTTTATTTGGTGGGATATTGAACATGTAATGGGATTATTGAAGAGATGAATGCTCTAACTTGGATGATGCCATTTGGGAATGGTGAAATCCATTCTTAGGTATTCCAAGGTCACTAAGCTAAAGTGCTTATACCCTTGCTAAGGGTAGACCTATTGTGATTATGGTGTGGATCTATATGTGGATTCAATGAAGTCTACTAGTGGATATATTTCCACACATGAGGTGGGTAGACTGTAGTGATGTGGGTACAAGGAACTCTACTAGTAGATGTGTTTTCTCACTTAGAGGAGTTGGCGATTAATTTCTGCGGCTTCAAGAGATAGTAACACTTTTCAAAACACATTGAGTATTTCTTAATCATAGAGGTCTCCAAAGAAAGCCATTTGGCTAGCTCATGTTGAACTTGGTATTAAAGTGATATATGTGAGGCACATAATTCCATGTTTTATGCATGGCCAAACACACTGGCATCCGAAACCACTTCATTTAGGAGGTGATTGAGGATGGCTTGTTTTTACTAATGAAGATTCGTACAAACAAAAACCAACCAAATTTTCTTACAAAGTGCCTCTCCAAGGCAATCCATCAACATTATTCCAAGTTAAGAGTTACTTAGAGGAGTCATCTAGCATCTCTTCCCTTTGTCTAGGAAATCCTTGTATTTAATCTCTCCCTTTGTCTCCCTTTCTTTTCTTTCCTTTTCAATGGGCACTGACCTGACCTATTGTGTTACTAGTTGTACAAATCTGTTCATCTCTTTCTACTGTGATTACTTCAACCTTGTTTTTATCCATCTATTGTTTCGTTTGCCCCTCACATTGACCTGACCTATTGTGTTACTAGTTGTACAAATCTGTTCATCTCTTTCTACTGTGATTACTTCAACCTTGTTTTTATCCATCTATTGTTGCATTTATATATATATATATATATATATATATATATATATATATATATATATATATATATATATATATATATATATATATATATATATATATATATATATATATATATATATATATATATATATATACTTTACTTCTCCTTTGCCCCTCACATTGACCTGACCTATTGTGTTACTAGTTGTACAAATCTGTTCATCTCTTTCTACTGTGATTACTTCAACCTTGTTTTTATCCATCTATTGTTGCATTTATTATATATATATATATATATATATATATATATATATATATATATATATATATATATATTTATATATATATATATATTTATATATATATATATATAGGTCCTCCCCCGAGGGATCCTTGTTGTGGCCTTGCTTCTCCCAACGATTAGCGAGTATGAGTAGATTGAATTTCTTAATGACTACTCTAGATGTGTGTGGAAGGTATATATCTATGTATCTTGGGCACTCTATAAGCCTAGAATTTTAGATTTGTTGGGGATGTTTGTATTGTTTTTAGATTAACCTTCACTAGAAGGCTCAATTTTACTTGGTCAATTTTAGGGTTTATTGGGGAGACATTCTACATAGATAGTTGGGTTAGCCACTTGAGGGTGAATATAATTTTGCTTTTTTTCATATTTTAATATTGAATAGACTATGGTAGAAACAAAGAGAGTTATCTTTTTAGTTGAAAATAGAGGCTTGTTTTAAAAAGAAAAGCAATAGTAAAGGTCAACTATTTGACTTAGTTGGAATATATCAACACATGAGCCAAATATAATTAGAATCGATCGGGTCATCATGCATAGATATCGAGGGAACATGAAAAGAAGTATACATTTACAAACATCTCAGTTCATAGTTGCTAGTCATACCATCATGGAAATATTTGTACGAGTACAAATACATTCGTACGAGTACAAATACATTCGTACGAGTACAAATACATTCGTACGAGTACAAATACATTCGTACGAGTACAAATACATTCGTACGAGTACAAATACATTCGTACGAGTACAAATACATTCGTACGAGTACAAATACATTCGTACGAGTACAAATACATTCGTACGAGTACAAATACATTCGTACGAGTACAAATACATTCGTACGAGTTCAATTATATTTGTACCAATATGAATTCGCCAAATATGAACATATTCGAACCTGTATGAACATATTTTTACGTACCTAAGGTACCGTTCCTTAGGTACGTAAAAATAGGCCTTTATTGCACGAGACCATTTGAAGGTGGTCAGGTGCGTTCAATTCGGTGCGTTCGGTGCATTTTAGGTGCAAAGACCGAACCTTACGACCGCGATAAGGTGCGTAAGGTTCGTTTAGGGTTCATTAGGTATGATAAGGTCCAAGAACCTTACCTTCCCTTCGAGGAAAGGTGCATAAAGTGTGTTCCATATTATGTGAGACAGATGACAGAGTATCTGTGTGACAATGTGTGTGTGTAATATGACAATGTGTGTAATGAGAGTGGACACCTTTGTGTCTCAAGAAGAGCTAGAAAAAGGCCTTCAGGATCTCTCTCTCTCTCTCTCTCTCCCCCTCTCTCTCTCTCTCTCTCTCTTCCCCCCCCCCCTTCTAAACTTGTGCATACACTTTAGTTCAATAATCAATTGGATTTCATCTAATGCTGCCCATAACAGTATGATGGAAACGATGAACCAAATGTAAATAACGCACCGAATCGAGCCGAATCAAACCGTATTTGGTTCAATTTTGATTACTATCTCAAAAGCACCTATTGAACTTTTAAGGTTCGGTTCGAACCGAACCGAATGGTACCTTTGGGGGGTTCGGTTCGCGAACCGCGTCAACTATGACATCTGCACACACACACACACACACACACACACATATATATATATATGTGAGAGAGAGAGAGAGAGAGAGAGAGAGAGAGAGAGAGAGAGAGAGAGAGAGAGAGAGAGAGAGAGAGAGAGAGAGAGAGAGAGAGAGAGAGAGAGAGAGACTTTTTAACGTCTATTAGAGGCCTAAATTGGCCTATGAGACAAAACATATACATCAGTATGATCCAATCCACTGTGATCCCAGAAGGAAAATAAAGTGTGAGTACAAAACAAAGTATAAAAGGAGTGGATAATAATAGCTGGCATCAAAGGTGTGGGGTGCTATGGGCATGCACTCTATATGCTCAATAGGAGAGATACAAATATGATATGCATAGGGAGGGAAGGCTCGGTGGTGTCATAACCCTCTAAATGTCTGGAGTGGGTGTAGGATATAATGCATCGGTGGGTAAGGCATCGTGGCGATCCGCAAAATGCTCTGCACATCGAGGTCGACGGGGGTGCGCTGCTGACGTCTCTGTATCTCCATGTCATGGCGTGCGTGAATCGCCTGAATCTCTCTCTGGTGGGGATTGGCTCTCCGGAGTGGGGGTCTCGGTCATCGACACTGTCGTCTAAGCTCCTCTGCTCTCTGTAATGTGACACCCCACGTTGATTTGGGTCCTCGAGTGGTTGTGGGTCTGAAAAAATCTGTAATATAAGTCTGGGCCCTGGGGGATCAGGTGTATCTCCATGTGCTGCTGGAGAAGTGATGCACGGCGTCGTTGGAGCTCTACTAGGAAACGACCTAGAGGGTGCTGGTCCTCCGTCTCCAATAAAGCCCTGATCTCTCTGGCCCCCCTAAGAGTTGTGGGTAGTGGTCTCTGATGTCCTCATATGCCTGGCATCTGCATGTGTATGCTCCTCGTCCTCCACCTCCTCTCGGCATATCCTGCATAATCTCTCATCCCTGGGGGTATGTGTCGCACGCCCAACCTCAATCTCGAGCTGGTGTGATGATAGTCTGAGCTGCCCAATGGCCACTCTCTCTGCTGGTGCCATGTATGTATCCATATACCTTGGTCTTTGAATGAAACCATCCGCTGTCACAGTGAGGAAGTGCTCTATGTAGTGTTGCCTCTTTGTGGAAAGAGGCTCTCGTGGTGCTACCCATGTCTCCCTTACCTGTATCTGGTCCTGACAGATGATCCTATTCCTTTCTGAACGAGAGAGGGTAATGTAGGGGGAAGAGAGGTCATAGGGG
>CM035438.1:5707211-5719711 GCA_020310875.1 Ceratopteris richardii
TCTCACATCAATATGCTTTGTGCGAGCATGAAACATGGCATTCTTTGCCAAACATATGGCACTCTGGCTATCGCATCCAAGAAGAGGTGCCTTTTCAAGCATCCCAAACTCACTGCAGAGCCGAGCTAACCAAATGGCTTCTTTGGAAGCCTCTGTGGCTGAAATATATTCAGCCTCTGTAGTAGATAGTGCAACTATCCTCTGAAGTCTAGAGCACCATGAAATAGCTCCACCTGCAAGGATGTATACATAGCCACTTGTGGACTTGCGTGTGTCCACATCACCTGCCATGTCTGAATCACAAAATCCTTTTAACTCCAATGGACCCTTTCCATAACATAAGCATTTACTTTTGGTCCCTTTCAAATATCTCAAGATAGATTTGACTGCCTCCCAATGAGCTCTACCAGGATTAGCCATGAACCTACTAACAACTCCCACTGCATGAGCAATGTCTGGCCGAGTGGCAACCATAGCATACATAAGTGAACCACAAGCTGATGCATATGGAACACTCTTCATGTAACTGGCTGCATCATCATTTTTGGGACAGTCATCCTTGGAAAGCTTAACATGTGGCTGCAATGGCACTCGAAGAGGCTTAGCATCAGCCACATTAAATCTGTCCAGCACTTTTTCAATGTACTTTTCTTGGGATACCTGCAAAGTATGCTGCTGTCTATCCCTTTTTATACGCATACCAAGAATATGCTCAGCTTCCCCAAGGTCTTTCATTGAGAATGCAGAGTTCAGCTGCTGTTTTAGAGCATTCAGAGTGCTCTTTTTCTTCCCAGCCAGCAGCATATCATCTACATACAGTACAAGAATAATTGGGCTTCCATCTTCATCCTTTTTCGTGTACAAACAATGATCTGCATGGCTTCTTTTAAACCCATGTTTGAGCATAAATGCATCAAACTTCTTATACCATTGTCTGGGGGCCTGTTTCAGCCCATACAAGCTCCTTTTCAGTTTGCATACCAGATGCTCTTTTCCAGGAATGGCATATCCTTCTGGCTGTTTCATGTACAGCTCTTCATCTAAATCACCATGCAAAAAGGCTGTTTTAACATCCATTTGGAATAATTCCAAATCCAAGGCAGCTGTGAGAGCAAACAACACACGTAAAGTGGTCATTTTCACCACTGGAGAGAACACTTCTTGGAAATCAATGCCCTCTTTTTGGGCATATCCCTTAGCAACCAGCCTTGCCTTATACTTGGGTTTGCCATCAACAGTTTTGATTTTGTACACCCACTTGTTTGGAATGGCTTTCCTTCCTTTGGGTAACTCAACGAAATCCCAAGTATCATTTGCATGCAAGGCCTTTATCTCTTCCTGCATGGCTAACTCCCACTTCTTCTTGTGCTCACATAGCTTTGTCTCTTTATAAGTAAGAGGCTCACCCTCATCTGATAACATAATATAATGTATAGAGGGATCATATCTATTCACTCGCCTCCTAGGACGTATAGATCTTCTTACCCAATGATCAACATTACCAGGCAATGGATCTACATCAGGAGGTACATTAACTTCTTCATTGTTAACAGGCTGCTGTACATCATTTCCAGCCCTGTTTTCAGCATGAATAGGTGGCTGCATATGCCCTTCAGGAGCATCATTTTGTTGTCCAGCATCATCTGGCGCAATAACCACGGGTTCATTGTCATTTCCAGCCATATGTGGTGCATCCCGAGGGTCCATATCAGATTTAACTGGTGGCTGTACATGCTGAAATTTGACTCTTTTATGGTCATCTTTAGAGGCACAATTGTTTTTGAGCAGCCTTGCCTCATTAAATACAACATCTCGGCTGCGTATTACCTTCTTGAGTTGAGGTAGCCAAATCCTGTAGCCCATTTCACCTTCATCTCCATAACCCATGAAGATTCCTTTCATGGACTTTGCATCTAACTTGCTTCTCAACTCAGGCCTTATATGCACAAAAGCATCGCAACCAAAGATGCGTAGGTGGTCATATGAAGCTGGTTTGCCAGACCAAACCTCTTCTGGAATGCCACCTTTTAAGGACATATGAGGGGATCGATTGCAAACATGAATTGCAGTTTTCAAAGCCTCTCCCCAAAATCCATGAGGGAGATTAGCTGTGGACAGCATGCATCTCACCCTCTCACATAAAGTCCTATTATACCTTTCAGCCACACCGTTGGAAGAGGGGCTGTATGGGACTGTTAGCTCCCTCTTAATACCAAGATTTTCACAAAATCTATTGAATTCAGCACTTGTAAACTCACCCCCATTATCTGTACGTAAGCATTTCAGCTTTCTACCTGTTTGAGTGGTCACAAATGCATGAAATTTCTTAAATGCAGCAAAGGCTTCATCTTTAGATTTTAACAAATATACCCAAAGCTTCCTAGAGTAATCATCTACAAAAGAAACAAAGTAAAGAGCACCCCCCATAGATTTTGTGGGCATGCTACAAACATCAGAATGAACAAGATCAAGCACATTAGACTTACGAGAGACACCAGAGTAGTAAGAATTCTTTACTTGCTTACCATATTGGCATTCATTACAAAAATCAAGTTTTGAGCCTTTAGCATCAAACTTGTCCAAATTACATAGTTTATCAAGGCCTTTTTGACTCATGTGACCAAGCCTTTTATGCCATAATTCCATATGTGAATGGATTTCAGCCAAAGCAATAAACTTGCCCAGCAAGGCTTTACCATGCAAGCAATAAAGAGTCCCTTTCTTTGTACCTTTAACAATCAGCCTAGAGCCTTTGATAAGCTTCCATGACCCCTTCTCAAAGAGGGTACTATATCCATGCATATCCATTTGCCCAACAGACAATAAGCTTTTCTTGATGCTTGGTACATACCTTACATCATGCAAAACAAGCTCATTGGTACCATCCACTGTGAGATGCACTGTGCCAATACCTTCAATTGAACAAGCATGGTTATTTCCAAGATATACATGTCCATGGCTGCCTGCATGAAAGGTAGTGAAACACTCCTTAATAGGAGTTACATGAAACGATGCACCTGAATCTACAATCCATGTTTGTGACAAAGCATCATTCACAGTAAGCAAGGCATCAATCAAATCCCTCTTTGTGATGTGCATATCTTGTGCATGAATATTAATAGAAGGATCAATAACTTCAGCATGCTCTGCTTCCATAGTAGCACAAAGTATATCTTCTTCATCTGATAGCTCCTCAATGATGACACTAGAGGCCACATTGGCCTTCTCTTTGTCTTTGTCCTTTGAGGTATCATGTGCTTCATTCTTGGTGTCCTTTTTCTTCCTGTCACCTGTGTTCTTCTTTCTTTCTAGTTCAGCTTTATAGAATCTGCAATCAGGCTTCTTGTGACCTTTCCTACCACATTGATAACAAGTCACTTCAGCCTTGCCTTTGCTTTTGCTCCTGTTCCTCTGTACATTTCCACTTTTCTTTTCTGTTCTTCCTCTAGCCACATTGGCTCAACCACTGCCCTCTCCACTAGCTTTCCTCCTGATTTCCTCATTCAAAATAGAACCCCTTACACCATCAAAGGTAATACTGGGGCTATTCGAAAGTGAAACAACCAATGTTCCCACGAATCAGGTAAGGTCATCAACAAGAAGATGGCCTTAAGCTTATCATCAAATGGAGGTAATCCAGAGTCCTGCAATTGTGAAAGAGTACCTGTAAACAAAGATAAGTGCTCAGCCTCACTTTTTGACTCATCAAGCTGCATACACACTAGCTTACGCACATAGTTCAAAGTGAGTTTTAAAAACGAGTTTTAAAAACGGGTTTTAAAACGTTTAGTACGTAGGGTACTAAAAAAATGGACATAAAAAACGAGTATTATATTTTGTCGCAACATTAATTTTTTTTTTTCAAAAAAACCATGAATAATGCATGTATAGCATTCATTTACATATCTAGTGGTGAAAACACATAAAAAACTTAATCTACAACCTTATAGAACTTAGAAGACAATACTAGAGTAGAATGTAGATATCAATGATAAACCGTGAATGTCAGAACTGATGAGTCATTACTCAAATCTTATACAAGAATGGTAAAACCATACTAAATCCAACAAGATACATCCATGATCCATCATCCAACTGATCACTATCACGATTCACACTATGTCCAAAATATATGAAGCATGCTATACAAACTAAAGTCTAAGATGACTCTGCAATGTCCTCGGTAGAGACATCATCTATGGGCTCATCATCAAATGTGCTAGCCCATGACGATGTACTATCTGAGCCTGTATGTCCAAATGTAGCTGCAATCTCAGCCATCTCTCGTCCCAAGTCATCATCTCCACTAGAAGATGCGGCTGAATCCTGCTCCCAATCATCTCGAACAACTGGATGATCTCTCTGAGTGGTAGAGGATCCACCACCCCTTCCACGACGTGGTCCACCCCTTCTTGAAACATACTTCTGTGGATTCTGGCTAGTGGATGGTAATGATGGATCACCTACATAAACAATGCATATATATGAGAGAAAATCATAGCAATGGCATACTTGTGTAACATGTTACGTAAACGGTAATACTAAATAGTATTACTAATTTACAATTTACCTACCCCTTCGAGTGCGGCTACGAGTCTGTCGTACAAATCTCTGAGACTCCTCTGCAAGCATAGCAAAGATATCCCTCTCTTCACGAGGGATTTGAGGAATATCTTTGACTTTACCGATATCAACAAGATCAACATTTACCTGCAAAATTCAGTTTTTTAATCAAAATTCAGTCTAGAGTCTAGACTCTAGAGTCTAGACTCTAGTCAATAGCTTTAAGCTTTCATGAAACTTCAAATTTAGAACTTACCTGTAGTGGGGCTATGTTGATCCCTTTAGTCTCTAACAACTTGAGGTTACAATGGCAATAAACCAATCTCTCAAGTTGTTGAGGACTCAATCTATTCCTTTTTTTCGTATGGAATAGAGCCCATGTACTCCAGTTCCTCTCTGCAGGACCTGTGCTACAATCTTGCGAAAGAATTCGCAATGCTAATCTTCGCTATGAATCATGATTCATGAAAAAAAATAATAGATCATCATTCATAAAAAATAGATTCAAATGGATTTTGAAAGACTAAATGGTAAAAATACTTACCAATAGTGGAGTACTCACTCCATATTTCTCCCACCATGTGACTGGAGCAACCTGGTTCTCGCGTAGCCGTGCAGTGGGCTGTCCAAAGTAGCGTTCCATGCTACGGAACTGCAATCTCTCAGTCTCTAACTGTGACAAAATACCAACATCACCGCCACTCCATCGCATGATGTAGTCAATCCAGCTATCCTCTAGCTCAATGTCTGTAAATTGTTCCTCACTTCTCCAAAGTGGATGAAGAATATGAGCAACGGCATGGATTGGTTTATGAAACCAATCCCATCTTTTTCTCACAGCATCACATAAAGTGGTCTTCCTATATAAATTATAATAAACAATGAAGTTATAAACATCATACATGTGAATCATGATAAATTACTCTATCATATGATGATTGATCAATTGACAAAACTTACTCAATGTCCGAGAGTCCGACAACTTTCTGGATGCTTTCTTGTATACGATCAATGTACTCGTATACAAGACCAAGTGTGCTGCCCTCCATATCTGTGATGCGAAGAACACTGTACACTGGCTGAATGGCAGCTACCAACGTATCTCCCTTCGTCCAAAACTCATCATCTCCCATAATGAGCGCTGAGAACTGTGTGAAGAGAGTGTCTCCTCCTCTGACCTCCTGAATGTTGTACCAATCCTCAGCCACCACCGTACGTAGAAGCCCTTTTCTTACTCTAAGGACTCTATCAAGTACTATATACATGTAACAAAACCGTGTCATAGAGGGTTTCTGGAAATCCAAGGTAGAGTGGGCACGAAAGATGTTCAATACTTTGGGCTTAGTAGTGACAAATTTCACAATGAATTTTGCTTTATCAAGGATTGACTTCACCCATGGAAGTGCCCCAATGTCTTCCATAAGCAAATCTAAACTGTGGGATGCACATGGTGTCCATGTAATCTTGGGGTATGCCTCTTCAATCATACGCCCCATCGACACGCAATTGGACCCATTGTCGGTCACAACTTGCACTACATTCTCACTTCCCACATCCTCAATGGCTTTCTTAACATGTGAGAATATGAATTCACCTGTCACTACTGTGCCTGGTGCATGGGCTGGTATAGCACGTAAAAACATTGTGCCTTTGCAAGAGGACACAAGGATGTTATAAACATTCCTTCTACGAATGTCGGACCAGCCATCGCATAGAATAGAGCATCCATATTTCTCCCATACAGATCGTAGGGATAACATTTCAGTCTCTACCAGCTTTGTTTGCCTTGAGAGCTCAGTAGTGCGCAAGGTTTGTCCTGAAGGACCCTCCCAAGCAACACCTATTCTACTAATGGCTTTCATTGCCCTCTTCCATGGAAGAGTACTAGCAACATTAAATGGAATGCCACATTGAATGAAGAGTTTGGTCACCTCTCTAGTGGCCTCTTCCATATGTTGCTTTTGCACTCCAGCCCTTATATTGCCTCTCATGAATATATTACTATCAGGGATCTTAGAATGTGATGGATGACGTGAAAAAGAGGGAGAGGCATCTGTGCGTGGCATTTTACTTGCACTGTGATCATGAACTTGAGGAGACAAGATTTCATCATGAAGAGGCTCATTTCCCGCACCCACAGTGCTCTCAGACGATGGAGGCATAGGTAAATTACCCACCCCTCGGCTCAATTGGAGTTGAGCAGTCAACTCCTCTACGGTTTTTTGAGGTATGGAAGTGCATTTTCCAATGCCTCTTCCTCTCAACCCAAGGAGATGAGCTTTCATGCGGGATGCTGAGCCACCATAAATGCCCTTGCAATAATTGCATTCCCAAGAGGTGGGGCTATGAATTTTCACATGGTTACGGATGACATCGGGGGCTCTACCCATGGTGAAACTTGCAAAATAATGAAGGGCTGAAACTCTCTCTCTATGTGTCTCAAAAAGAGAGAAATCAAAGAGCTTAGAGGGCTGAAAGTTGAAACTATGTGCAAAGAACGAAAGAGAGTCTAGACTCTAGAGGGCAAGAGTTGTGCTAAAAAAGAGAAGGCAAGAGAGGGAATGGACTTTGAAAGTGTGCAACTCAAACTATGCATAGGCTATAGCTCATGAGGGTTCTCAACTCACATCAATAAGCGGCAAGCCAAGGCCCAAAGCTGAATAAAACGCGCAGCTCGCGAGTATATAAAACCTAAAGGCGTCGACGGTCGAAGTTTTTTTCAAACAAAAAAAAAACGGCAAAAAAAACGTATTAGGACGTCCGGAACGTCCGGACGTCCTAAACGTTTTTTATTTCCCAAAAAAAACGCGTATTTTTGAACTATGCTTACGCATAAGATGCACTCATAGTTCAAAGAGAGTTTTAAAAACGTGTTTTAAAAACGGGTTTTAAAACGTTTAGTACGTAGAGTACTAAAAAAATGGAAATAAAAAACGAGTATTATATTTTGTCGCAACATTTTATTTTTTTTCCTCTAATAATCCATGAATAATGTATATCTAACACTCATTTACATATCTTGTGCTAAAAACACATAAAAAACTCTATCTACTACCACTACAATGATCTCGAGTTAGGAAGGTCCAAAACGAATTGGATTAAAGTAAACAAAAAATGGGAATGAAGTCTTAAACAAAGGATTGATGAGTTAAAATCGCATTAAAACTCTTAAGACAATGCATTTAGAGTGATAGAGTCAAGAATGGATAAAAATAATGTTCCAACAATTTAATGGTCTTGACTCCTTGCTAAATGAAATATCTTTTAAAATCAAAATAGGAACTTTTTTCTGAACTAGATAGGAGAGACTTTTGGTTCAGAATTTAGTAAAGAAGGAAAGAACACCTTACATTCTCATAATTCTGCTGATGAAACAAAAATAAAAATTGAGGATGGTCTTAAAAAAAAAAAAAAAAAAAAAAGAAAAAAAACTCATAAAAAACGTATTAGGACGTTCGGAACGTCCGAACGTCCTAAACGTTTTTTATTTTTCAAAAAAAAACGCGTTTTTTTGAACTATGGATGCACTTGATTTACAGGCGTGGTATTTTCATAAGTGGCTTTCAGCTTCTCCCATACCTCAAAAGCAGTTGTAAGGCCTTTCAAATCCACTAAGATTTCATCTGATACAGCCATCTTGATGTAAGTGATGGCCTTCTTGTTTAGGTTCATCCATGCTGCATCTGTCATATCTTCAGGCTTGACTTCCTCAAGAGCCCCTTCACAATCTTTAAGAAAGAGGATGCCCAACATTCTCTCTTTCCACAAATCGAAACCATTACCTTCAAATCTCTTGATCTCAATCAAGCTTTTGACATCAGAGGAGGTAGAGGCCATGTTTGCACATTAAGAGCTTCAAAATTTCACCAAAAAGGTAAAATTCACCTGCTGTCCTGTGCGCAATTACCTTAGGAGACTATAGCTGAGAAATTAAGCCCAAAAACTGTTCAAAATTTGCAAAAAACAATTTCTGAAATTTTCTGCAGAAAATTTCAGAAAATTCCAGCAAGCTTTAATTGCATCAAAAACAACAAATTTGTTGTTTTTCAACCACAAAAGGCATACATAGATGTAAAACCAAGGCAATGGGTGCTTGTTTTCACAAAAGCCCCAATTTTTGCAGCAATATGACCTGTAAAATCAGAGAAATGACCTACTGTAATAGGTTTCCAGCAAGTATGCACTTCCTCAATCTTTGTGCATGTCCTCCCACTTGAAAAATGAGAGAATTTCTACCACAAAAGACCTGTAGATGAAAAAATCAGCAATGTGGATGCTGAAAAAGACCTGTGGGGATACAATAAGAAGAATAGAAGAGATTCTTCGCGATGAAACTCTCTAAAAAGCACAAAATTTGCTTCAGCTTTGCTCCGGGCTGAAGTAATCCTCCAAAAACAGCCCTTTTATCGCGAAAAAAAAAGGTTTTTCGCGATGAAATTCTCCCAAATGCAAGAACACACCTTAAGCTCAACATAGGCTGAAGTAGAAAAACAGTTTGAGCAACTTTGTCGCGATGGAACAGCTCAAAGCTCTGATACCAGTTGAAAGAGGCCGCGGAGAGCTACGTCGTGGTGTGCTCGGTTGCTCCAAACACCAAGGGAGTGGGCTCCTGCGTGAGGAGAGAGAAAGTAGAGAGAGAAACCTGCGCAGAAATTTGGAGAAGAAGATGGAGAAGCTGAAGTTGAAGAAGTCCCAATCAAGTTATGAGAGATTTGGGACCAAGTCTTATTGATAAGTGACTTTTAGGTCATTTGGGCATGTTCACACATGGCCAATGACCAAAAGTCATAAAAATAATGTAAATACCTATAACTCCCCAATTTGGGGTCCAAAAAATACAACAAAAATATGTCTGGAAAGCTCTTGAAGAGAGCTTTCACATGGAAGGGTCAAAATATACAAAAGGAGAGTCCTTGGGGGCCGGGGCCTTTATCCCCAACATGTATGTATGTATGTATGTATGTATGTATGTATGTATGTACGTATATATATATATATATGTATATATATGTATATATATATGTGTGTGTGTGTATGTATGTATGTATATGTATATATATGTATATGTATGTACGTGTGTGTGTGTGTATGTACGTATGTATGTATGTATGTATGTATGTGTGTGTGTGTGTATGTACATAGTACCACATCCTATCATACAGGATGAATTATAAGTAAACAAGTTACAACTGTCTCAGTCTTGGAGGTCTCCTTCACATCATACCCCCTAAGTGGTGGCTGTGGGAGTGGACTTGAGGTTTGAGGAGGTTTTTTTCCAATGAAAACTTCCAAGGAATTGAAAATTCGCTTCAACTACTACCCCTTGGGCTGGGTATGGAAAATCACTCGGAGGCTGGAGCAACTTTGTTCTGATGATTCTATGAGAGACATTGATCCGATTGAAAGTGCTCTATGAGAGCTTTTTAGAGTTATGCTCAACTTTTTTTAAGCCTCAGATAAAATGGGGGTGCAAGAAGCTAGATAGAGGCTACATGGAAGTTTTGGAGAAGAAGATGAACAGAGAGAAGAGATTCATTTTTTTAGGTAATGTCTTAAATGTGAGTTATAGGTTTGGGATTTTAGTTTTGTTAAAAAGTGATTAGGTCACTCTGGACATGTGTGAATATGTTGTAGTGAGCATTTAGTAAAAAACAATCTTTAAATGCCTTTGGTGTGTTTTTCATAAGATGGCGAAAAAAGTGGGAGAAATATCTCTGGAAAGCTTGTAGAGGCAGCTATCACTTGGAAGGGTCTGTGTACAAAAGGAAAGTTGGGATCTTTACCCCAACATTTACTATTCTATTTTATGCTCATGTAGAACATATAATAGATAAAGCCAGTTTTCAAGGATCATAATTAGAGTTGAAATTTTTGGTCTTCAGTCTTTTGAAAGCTATAAACTTTTTTGTATTATGGACCATAGTGAACACTGAAAAGTATTCTTTGACAACAAAACCAGCAGACTGAGAAGGGAATACAAATATGAATGTCTGCCTTCAGGATTGGGATTCCTTGTTTTAGTTAGAGAAACACATGTTTCCGAAATTATCTGTTTATTTGGAAAAGGTCATGTTTGCATGTTGCAATGATAACCGCTGCATTTTCTTCCCCCAAACCCCTTTGTATGTTCTGCTGTTATCATATGATTTAACTCCAGTGTTCATGAAGCATCCTATAACAGATTTCAACATGATAT
The DNA here is from genome assembly GCA_020310875.1 of Ceratopteris richardii. Classification (NCBI taxonomy): domain Eukaryota; kingdom Viridiplantae; phylum Streptophyta; class Polypodiopsida; order Polypodiales; family Pteridaceae; genus Ceratopteris; species Ceratopteris richardii. Next base: position 5,717,971 of record CM035438.1, read on the forward strand.
TATTGTATTTATGTTCTGTCTATTACAGGTAATTGCTCCTAAAATATCCTCAGATTAACCTGTTTTCAGTAAGCTGGAGTGGAGTCTGTCGCTTCAAGGTTGTAGAGAGAAGCATGAGTCAAGTACATGTGGAAAGCAGACCTATAATGGTCAATGGAGCAAACCATCGGAGAGGAGATCAAGATCTTGGCGGTCGCCCAGAAAATTCAAAAAATGATTACCCAAACTATAGACCTTTTAGACCTAACTCAGCCCTCGGTTTGACTAAAGGTGTCGTGCAGCAACATAACCAAGTCGGTAGTGTTAACTTCAGCCAGCCTAGCAACTCCAAACCATTTGGAGACAATACGATAGAAGCAATCATGGGCAGTGAGAGCAGAGAACATCTCATAATTCTGACTGCATGCTTGATCGGCCAGCTTGTTGAAGTTCAGGTGAAAAATGGATCCATCTATTCAGGGATCTTTCACACAGCAAGTGCTGAGAAAGATTACGGTTTGTCTTTAATACCATGCTTTTTTGTATACAGGAGAATAATAATTTGATGTTTTAAATGACTCAACTGTGATTACTCAAGGCGAACTTGAAGATTTACTAGTTTGTTGCTTACGTGTGCTAGAGAATGTGTTCACAAAAACCACTTATTTGTCTTTGTCTTGTATTCTTGAAGCTTAATGATTGTGCTCCCTGTATGTCATTGTGAACATCTCTTATAATATATCGTAGTAAAAAATACGGGTTTTCAGGATTTGATGTCTGAATTCTGAATGATTAGGCATATGGAAGTCTGATTTGCACGTATGAGTATATGACATAGTCTTATGCATGTTATAGAATTTGTTTTAATTCACATGTAGGTCTTGACTTGCCAATACGAGTTATTGTTTGGAAGATTATTATTCATGTGATTTTCTAATCCAGGCATTGTGATTAAATGTGCACGCCTTGTAAGAGAAGCCTCGTCAAAAGGAAAGAATTCAGTGGCAAAGGGTTTGACAACACGGCCTTACAAAACTTTGCTCATTCAGGCAAAAGATCTTGTTCAAATTAGTGCCAAGGTATCATAGAATTCAAAAAGATGTCAGGATCATATTCTGTTCTACAAGTGTATGCTGTTGGTCCCAATTATCTTATATGGTTTTTAGGATGTACCTATCGGTACAGAAGTGGCACAAAATGGCAGGGTTCGTGAAAACCATGGGGATATCATCACAGATTCAGTACTGTCACACGGCAAACAAGGTGAGATGGAGAGGGAACTTAAACCATGGACTCCTGATAATGATGATCTGAAAGATCCAGGATTGGATTCTACTTTCCAAAATACTTGGAATAGGTAAATAATCATCAGTGGTACCATCGCTCAAGTTGCTTTAGCTTTGATTTTTTCAGTTCAGATGTTACTGCATTTTCTTATTTACCAGAAACTGGGATCAATTCGAGATTAACAAGACACTTTTCGGTGTGGAGAGCACTTTTGATGAGGAGCTTTATACTACTAAGTTGGATAGGGGACCTCAATCACGTGAAAGGGAAAGAGAAGCATTGAGAATCGCTCGTGAGATAGAGGCAGAGAATTCAAGAAACCACCTTTCTCAGGTTCAGCGCATATATCTTTTAATATTTATTTATATATTCACTTGATCTCTTTTTATTTAATCCTTCAACTATGTATGTCTGTTAAGAAGCTGTTCTACAATTTTAATTCATGTTCCACCTGCATTTTCGCTGATTTGAATAT
>CM035438.1:5727211-5737211 GCA_020310875.1 Ceratopteris richardii
TGTCTAGATGACTCGAGGGCCAACCTCGTATATCTATCTCTGGTAGTGTCCCACAAGCTGTGTACAAAGGAGACTGCTCTAGTGAGTGCCTCAATCTCAATAGGGGGGCCAGCTAGCTCCGCTCGAACGATATCATGTGGTACGGAGGCCTTGGCTCTAATCAGCCTAGAGATCATAGATACCAAGGGCCTCTCCATGACTTTCCACCCATCCTGGCCTATAGAAGGTCCCCAAACCTGCACCCCATATAGCATAGTAGAGGCAACCAAAGTATCAAAGAGCCATAACTTTGTCATGGGTTCCTGAAATTGAACTTGCGAGCACATCCTCTCCAATCCTCCCAAGGCTGCAGATGCTCTAGTCAGTCTAGTCTCTGCTGCTCTCCTCAAGGAAAATCTCGGTCCAGTGAATACTACCCCCAGATATGTGTATTCATCTGTATACTCCACAACCTCCTGCCCATATGTGAAAATCGGTGCTGATCTCCTGATCCACTGCGGGGTGGTGTTAAACACCATAACCTTGGTTTTACCAAGGTTTACAGACAAACCACTATCCTCTGCAAAGCTGTGTAGAGCATCCAAGTGTCGTTGCATACCCTCCGGTGAGTCAGATATCAAAACAATATCATCAGCATATAACAACAATGGGATCCACGTCCCTCCCAACTCGGCCCCTCTATCACCCTGTCTGTCAATGTAATTAGACACCTCATCAACGTACATACCAAATAGAGTAGGAGACAGTGGGCAGCCCTGTTTCACTCCAATAGTAGAGTGAACTAAATCAGATACCCCTTCTGGGGTGCAAACTCGTCCCACCACTGATCTGTACAAAGCCATAATCCCCCACATCAACTCTATGGGTACCCCCATCTTCTGTAGTCTGCGCATCAATCGAGCTCTCGGCACCATGTCAAATGCTTTGCGGAAGTCCACAAAGCTACAATAAATCCGCTTCCCGTGTGACCTTCCCTCTTCAATGATGGCTCTAAGTATCAGAATATGATCAAGAGTGGAGAGACCCCTCCTGAAACCTGCCTGACCCTTTGCCCGCATACCCTCACCCTCTGCCCAATCACTCAAGTGCTGCTCAAGAATGGATGCATACAACCGTGCCAATGTGTGTCCAACCTAATAGTGCGGTAGTTTCCCGGCTCTATAGGATCCCCTGCCTCGAAGATAGAATGTATCCCTAGGGCTCACCCATGTCCTCTGTATGTATGCATGCCATATCTCCTGACGAATGACCCTATTCCTCTCTTGATGAGAGAGCGAGTAGGTGGGTGCATGTGAGTCGTACTGTAGTGGTGGTAGCCTGTCTATGTCAAAGCCATGATGGGCCAGCCAGTCTCGTGTCTGTGCATACCATGAGGAGGTGTCGCCTGCTAATGCGGCGGCGATGCCATATCTCGTGATGCCTGGAAAGCACGATAGGCAATGCGCTCTGTATCCATGCTGTGGAGTATGTGTAATAGGCATACTGTCTGGCATAGTGCCTCAACTAGCATCGGTGGTACAGCGAGCTCTGCTCTAATAATATCATGTGGTACGGAAGGCTTGCTACGGATAAATCTGGCAATCATGAGGATCTGTGGCCTCTCTAATGCTGTCCATACTGATGTAGCTAAGCCTGGTCCCCATATGGCTGACCCATACATGAGTGCTGGCATAACCAAGGTGTCGAAGAGCCACCCCTTTGTGCGGGGCTCCTGAAAATATGCCTGGTGGCACTGCCTCTCCATCAAAGCTAGTGCTGCATACCCACGTGTGATGCGGTCAAGGGCTGCCTGAGACATAGAGAAGACCCCTGATGCTGCTGTAAATGTCACCCCCAAGTAAACATATGATCCAACCACCTCAATCGGTCCACCTCAATCGGTCCACTTGCTGCTGTGAACAAACTATGTCTGCGTACCTGTGCTGATGTATGAAAGATCATGACCTTGGTTTTACCAAGGTTCACAAATAATCCTCTGTGTGAACAAAAGTCATCTAGGCCATGTAGATGATGCTGTAGACCTGTAGACTCTGAAACCAGTACAATATCATCAGCGTATAAAAGAATATGGACCGTGGACCCACGTACCTCAATGCCATCACCCCCCTGCTGCTGTATGTAGTCCACCATCTCATCAATGTAGATACCAAAGAGGGTGGGTGAAAGAGGACATCCTTGCTTCACCCCGATAGTGCTAGCAAGTGGATGAGATAAGCCCCCCGGGCATCTGACTCTACCAGATACTCTCTCGTATAAGGCGTAGATCCCCCATATCATCTCCTCCGGAGCCCCAATATCAAGTAGTCGTCTGAAGAGTCGTTCCCTGAGAGAGAGAAAGAAAGAAGAAAGAAAGAAAGTGTTTTTACGTCTATTAGGAGGCCGAACTCGGCCTATGAGACAAATCGATGTACATGGGTGTATCTTCTGTCAATCAGAAAAGATAAAAGTGCTGAAAAGAAACTGGTTAAGCTGATATAGATCTCCGTAGTATGCATGTGGGGATACCCATGAAAGTGGTGGGGGGTGTATGGAGTGCGATATCTATGATAGTCTATATGCAAAAGGGTAGTACAACAACCACGAGAATGCATCTAAAACGACTAACTAGCTCCATCCTGTGCTAGTGGGTGGGATGTAATATGTGATACATAGGTGGAGGTGGAGTCAGGGCCACTCTGATGGCTGCAACGGGATCGGCCATCATCTGGGATCGTCTCTCCTCCATGGCGCGATGGTCACAAGCCTGGATCTCCGCAATCTGGTGTCGGTGAAGTCTCTAGGCCCGATATCCTATAGCACGGGGTCGTCTCCTAGCTCGAGATACCTGAGCCTGCTTAAGAGTCACCCCGCTCGGTATGTGGGCTGAGGGGGGGAGGGTTGCAGCACGTCGTGGAATAAAGAAGTCAGTGAGCTGACTCTGTCTCCCTCCTGTATGGAGTGCTACAGTAGGCTGGAGTAGGGAATCTCTGTGACTCTGTATCTCTAGTAAGAATCGCCCGAACTGTCGCTGGTCTCTAGAGTCCATGATCTCTCGGAGGGTGGGCTGCCCTGCAAACAGAGTCTCGTATCTGCCTCTGATGCCATCATATGCGCTACATCTGCATACAAAGTGCTCCTCATCCTCCATCTCTACTCTGCATACTCTGCATATCCGCTCCTCTCTGGGAATGTCTTCGGCTCTGCCCGTCTCAATCTCGAGTCGGTGTGATGAGACTCTCAGCTGGCCAATCGCTACCCTCAAGCTATGAGGCATGTGAGTATCCATGTAGCGTGGTCGCTGGATGAAACCGTCAGCTAGTATGTCTATGAACTGGTCTCGATAGTGCGATAGTCTCGATCCCATGTGTGCTGTGTGCCATGTCTGACTAATGTAGAGCTGCCAGAGATCCTGTCTGAGCACAACATTCCTCTCACGACGAGAGAGGTGGATGTGAGGTGAGTCTGGGTCATACTGAAAAGGCGGCAATCTGTCCATATCAAGTCCATGACTATCAAACCAGACTCTAACCTGAGTGTACCAAGCTCTCTCATATCCTAACTCTGATATCTGTATAGATGCCTCAAGAGCTCTGTGTGTGAGTCTATCTGTAGGGAGGTCCCTAATCCTCTGAATAAAGCAGATAGTCTGGAATAGTGCCTCTACTGCCATGGGTGGTGCAGCTAGCTCTGCCCTGATGATGTCATGTGGCACCGACTGTTTCCCACGAAATAATCGCGAGATCATACGTACCTGTGGCCTCTCGATCGCACTCCACTGGGTGACTGTGAGACCTGGGGCCCAAACCGTCGCAGCATACATCATAGCTGGTCTGACCAGTGTGTCAAATAGCCAGCCCTTCGTGCGGGGCTCCTGGAAGTGTGCTTGGTGACATCTCCGTTCTAACATGGCTAAAGCTGCATATCCACGTGTGAGTCTATCGGTGGCTGCCTGTCTCATGCTGAAGGGGCCAGGCAAGCTCGTGAATGTGACTCCGAGATAGACATAGGAAGTGACCACCTCAATCTGTCCACCACCAGCTCTGAATCCTGCTCCATTCCTCACCATGGGGGAGGTGTGGAAGATCATGACCTTGGTCTTGCCAAGGTTTACTGTCAAGCCCCTCTGTGTACAAAACTCATCCAGGGCCTCAAGGTGGCGCTGTAATCCCTCGGGTGACTCTGAAATCAAGACAATGTCATCGGCATATAATAAAATGTGGACATGTGTACCTGCGAGGTCTGCACCCTCTCCTCCAGCTCGGAGAATGTAGTCCTCAATCTCGTCAATGTAGAGACCAAATAGAGTGGGAGAGAGTGGGCAGCCTTGCTTAACACCGATGGTGCTAGCAATGGCCTCAGACATACCTCCTGGACACCGTACCCTCCCAGTCACCTGCTCATAGAGTGCATAGATGGCCCAAATCATCCCTGATGGTACTCCCAAGCTCTGGAGGCGTTGGAAGAGCCTCTCGCGCGGCACTGTATCAAAAGCTTTGCGGAAGTCCACAAAGCAGCAATATAGCCTCTTCTTCCGCACCCTTGCCCCATCAATGAGGCAGCGCAGAATGAAGATGTGATCAATAGTAGAGAAAGCTCGTCGAAAACCTGCCTGGCCTCGTGCTCGTAGCCCCTCAGTCTCTGCATATGAACTGAGCTCTGCCTCAAGTATGGCACCGTATAGTTTGGCCATGGTGTGGCCAATCATGATGGTCCTGTAGTTCCCTGGATCCAGGGTGTCTCCAGATTTGTGGATAGGCACAATGGTGTGCCTAGTCCACTCCTCTGGGAAGCCCTCTCCTATAGCCCGGTTGAAGACATGTGCAATCAACGGGGCTATAGTGGAGGCTGCATATATGAGATGCTCGCTCTTCAGTCCTGCGTGGTCTGTCGAACGTCCATGTCGAAGTCGTCGTATGGCCCTCTCAACCATCTTTGCTGTGAAGAGAGAAGAACTAGTAGGGCGAGGCTCAAGTGGCTGGGGAATGGGAGGCTGCCTAGGTACCTCATATAACCTCTGAGCATAATCATGCCATGTGTGTGGGTCTCCAATAGGTGTGGTCGGGCGTGGCTCTCGTAGGCTGCGCCATGCTGCAGCACTGTCCATACTCATAAAGAGATGGTATAGCTCAAGCTCCTGTGCCTCCTCAAAGGCTCGCCTCTTTCGACGTGTGAGAGTCTTCATCTGTCCCTTGGCCTCTCTCTCTGTGATCTCTCCCAATGCTCGCTGAGCTCGTAGTCGGCGGTAAAGATCTCTGCAATCCTCATCATACCAACGATGTTGTGGCATAGTCCCGGGAGGAGGTGTGTGACGAGAATGGATGGTGTGTGGGAAGGAGCTGATGGCTGATGTCTGAAGAACTGATGCTATCTGAGAGGTGAGTAGGGATAGTGGAGTGTCAGGATGAAGTAAGAGAAGACCCTGCTCGACTCGAGCCGCATATATGTGAGCTAGCTCGTGTGTGAAGTGGATGGTGGTGTGTGGGATGCGTGCTGCGGGTATGCGTGTAGGGGTGTCTCCCTTCAGGGAGAGTGCGAGGTATGTGTGATCGGCCCCAATGGGTATGGGTGGGATGGTGAATGAGGTAAGTAGGTGGATGGCCTCTCTGGACCCCATGACGTAATCTACTGTACTTCCCCCGCCATCTGTGACTGAGTGTGGTATGCATGTCAATCCTCCTGAGGTAGGCCACTGAGTCATCCCGTTATAGATAACGAGATTATGTCGAGAGCCTAGTCTGAGTAGGTGAGTGCCATAGTGAGTGTCTCTTTGTTATGACATCTGGAAGATGAGGACTAGCAAGAGTGGAGTGGTGTTATAGGATGACTTGATCATTCATGTGGTGGTGCACACCTTTAGGGTAAACCATGTTTATGGCATGACCATAAGAGGCTCTATTTGGTTATTGGCACCTTCATTTTATTGATGGACACTAGGATAGCAAACATGGTTCTAGTCCACATGTTGATGGACATAGTAGTTCATTAGTGTTTTTTGACATTGGAGCGGCATGTGATCTATTTTCTATGGTGAGCCGTGAACTTTCTGTTGACAAATACTTTGGGTAATACATATATGTGCGTGGGGCACTATAGTATGGGTGATTCTAGCTATTGCACAGGTATGAGAATTGGTCGTTAGTTATTCCTATGTCGATTTGACCACGTTGGAAGAAATGTCGAGGTGGAATTATGAGATACCTTACAAATGGTGTTACCTGAGGGTGACCGCCGCCCTAGGATTTATGAGGTGTGCTCTCTTTGGTTCCATAGAGATCTCGATTCTGTGTGGATTTTCTCTCGGAGGGGACTCCTATATGGATGCCATGTTTTGGATCAGGAGGTAGTCCAAGTGAGTTTTGTGACCCGATAGTCATGGGTCTCTGGTACCTATATGATGGTCGTAGTGAGAGAAAGATGGTAGGAAGATATTCCAGTATTATTCGTTTGCTTGTCGGATAATGAAAGGTAGGCACGAACAAGGATGAGGATATGCCGGTAGTTATGCCCCATCATACTTGATGCACCTTGGCCCTAGAAGGCTGGTATTTGTTTATCAGTACATGATGTATTTGTTCATTAGTACAAAATGTATTTGTTCATCAGTACATGATGTATTTGTTTATCAGTAGAGGATGGGAGACCTTCTGTACAAAGTGTCCATTAGAATGCACACAGTATAATGCTAGCATTGGCTAGGCACATGGTACATGTGTATATTCGAGACACCTGGTACATGGTATTTGTAGATGCATGTATCACCATGCCAGTGTAGATTGAGCACGACATATATGAATAGGATGGAAACTTCTCTCTTGAGGTATCCATCGGGATGCATGTGGTGCTATGCTTGTGATGGTTGAGCACACCACATGCATTGTGTCTTGCTTAGAGTCTCGATAGTGGACAGCTAGCACCACTATGCACTCTATGATGAGATAATTTTTGACCTTGTATGGGTCAAGATGCCATTGCGGTCTTCAGGCGATGAGGCCAATTATGGCAAGGGTCCTAGTCATAGTTCCACCCTTTGAAGTAGTGGGCTTTGCTCACCTTCTTTGTGGAACTGTTATGTCCATTACATGATGTGCCCGAAAGGGAGCTGTTAGTGATATGACAACTCCAAGGGCTCGGTTCCCATTGGAACACCTATTATGCCCGAAGGGAGTTGTGCTCTCTTCTCGAAAGGGAGTTGTATTGCCTTCCCAAAAGGGAGTTTCTAGCATTTGAACGACTCCTTGCATTTGGTTTCCTTAGGGAATACCGTTTGTACTTATTTGAAGATCATTTACAGATCGAAGAATTGACCCTAGACCATGGAGAATAACTGTTGGTGGTGTCATGATCATACGTCAGATGATGTTACTATGGTATAGCCATCAAGTATACCTGTGTATACACGACCGTTATGGAGCCGGATATATTACAGAGGATGTTGCCCTTGATGGAAGCCCTCTTAGACTCTTTAGTTGTGACGGTAGGCCCTTGGGTTGTTCTACCCAAGAGCTGTTGCCCCAAAGGCACACTCCATTCTTATGTCTAGATAGTATGGTTTTACCCAGCATATACCTCATTTACGGTCCGATTGGGTGAGTGACTTTCCCTGTTGCTTGTATGCTCATGATAGTATTCAATATCGGCTGATGTATAGCCTGTTGATGTTGATATTTAATCATGAGCTAATCTCTTTCTCAACCACGAGACCTAGAGGCATGGATCCTTAATCTATAGCAGAGATTCCTTCCCAAAGGAAGGAATTGTCACAGAGAGAGGAGGAGAGCAGGACTAAGGCAGCCTTGCATTATGTTGTCTTCCTTGCACTTCATTGTTCTCCACACTATTCATATGATATGTGCGCACCTCATGGTCTTGGTGGGGCAGGAGGGTGTACCTTATGGTAACCCTAGATTATGAGAGAATTCAAATTGACATGTGCACGATGTTATCTTCTCGATGGTGATATGTATTTGATCACTGATCGCTAGTGTATCTTACAAGTTGGATCTATCTTGAGGAATCAATGACATCCTGGTTCCGTGATAGTTGACAGGTTGGTGACTTCGACAAGTATCTTGGTCCCACAACAATTGCCTGTTTGGTAGCTTGGGTAGGTATCTTGGTTCCATGACAGATGCCTTGCCTCTCAGCTTGGACAGGATGATTTTATGTGATATTTCTGGAGGAGATCTGAGCTTGGAAGATATTATCTGACATGTTCAGCTAGAACCCAACTTGGTTCGGGACTAGAGGGAGACGAAGTCCCGGGCGACTTCTTATCTTGAATATCTGACTAGTGAAGGCACCGACCTGAGACTTGGGAGTCAGTTAGGTTATCGACAGATTGGACTCTTGGTTTTGCCAAAATATTTCTGAGGACAGCAATTAGAAATAAGGTGAAAGTGTTACGTCCCCAAAGTTAAATGACATCAGGATGGGTACCTGTAGTGAAGTGTCTGGCCAAATATGAATGAACTGGCTGTCTGGTGTGAACTGGGCCATCTCCGCATTTGGTCCTATAAATAGGACCCATGGGCTCATTTGTGAGACATTCCTCGCATTGAGGGGCTGGTGGTATGGTATGCCAGTCCCTTGGAGGTGGCTGCGTGCTTGGCTGCAGGCTCCTAGGCTCGGGGATGAGCCCGCATTGGCTCTAGGGCTGGGAGGTCCCAGCTGATTCTGATCTCCGACCTTCTATTGTTTGTGAATATGGCTTCTGTCTTGTCTTCTCCAGCTGGGAGGATCCTGCAGGTTCTAACAAATACCTTCTTGTTATCTTTCTCACATAGTAACTAGTCATGGGGTACCTAGGTCCCATGACTATCGGGTTATTGAACTTTCTTGGATTTGAAATGTGATCCCAAAGATGGCAATCGTATAGCGTTTCCCTTTGAGATGATGATGCCTATAGTTAAGACCTCTATGGAACCAAAAAGTACTCATAAGGCCTGAAAGAAGCTTTCATCATATAGGTAACTCCCTTAAAAATGTATCTCAGCATGTCCTAATGGAGGTCGAGGCGAACGTAGGGATATCCATTAACCAGTTTATAGGTGTGTATATGATACATGGGTTCACATTGTTGTTATCGTTAACAACAAAAAGAACCAAGTTTTAACTTGGTTTGGGTGAGACAGTATTTTAGTCAATCATTTCCTCTTTTCTTTGCACTTCAACTTCTTAGGAACTGAAGTCTGAAACAGTGATCAATTATATTATGATGGTTTATAAACAGTCTTGCCTTAATGTTTTTTGTTTTTGTTGCAAAGGTTGCTGGGATCACAGCACCATCAATATCTATGCGAAAAGGGGATGCGACCAGCATACAGGCCCTTAATTTAGATCCTGGTTGTCCACAGGTTACTGAGGATGTTTACAGGTAAAGCTTTAACCCAGAAGCTTAAATCATAGGTGTGCCTTTTTATCATGGGAGTTATTTTGAAGGTTAAATATTGAATTTTTTCTGCAGAGACTTCAATGAATTTAGGCAACAAGAAAATGCAAAATGTGGAAAGAAGCATCGTGAAGACCAAACAAATGAATTGAGATCTTTCAGTGAGAACCTGAAGGCAGGTGGCAACTCTAAGGCATTGGACATGCATGCTGGTTCTGCATTTCCTCTGCCTATCTCAACACTGAATAGTTCTGTAACTACCGGACTAGATTCTGGAAGTTTGGTTGTTGCTACCCGATCTTTGTCATCTGCTAGTGATGATCTTTCAACCAAGGCTTCAAGTAGTGAACTTGATTCAGTGTCTGATTTCTCTCAAGCTGAAATACATGCAAAGATCTCTTCAACACAACATTTGAGTGAAACTGAAAATACACTTGAAAATTCTGTTCCCTCAAAAGCACCATCATCTCCTTCTGCACCAGTCTTCATTGGTTCTGAGTCTTTCAGAAGATCAAATTTGAATCCAAATGCTAAGGTAGGCTTTATTAGGATTAACATTCCAATTTCCTTGGTGTAGACAAGCTTTACTAGGATTAGTATTCCAATTTCCTTGGTGTAGACAATTACAGATAA